>VXBZ01012839.1:785608-826430 GCA_013399135.1 Heliornis fulica | reverse complement strand
AAAAAAAAAAAAAAGTGGTGGCTCTCTGACTGAGTTTTCAGCACTTTTATGCAGGAGGATAAGACACAGGTTACCTCTAGCAGGTTATCAGGACATGTTTCAAAAACCCATCTCCTGCAATGGGTAGAAGCTGGTACAGCTGCCTCCTATCAATCTGTGCTAAGCTTGACATAGATTAAACTTGGAAATTGAGGAAGAATAGCTTTTGCTGCAAGGCACAAGGTGCATGCAGTTCATTTAATTATTTCAGAAAGTCATATATACTTTGCTCATTTTGGACCAAAATACATGATGGTGGAATCTTCCAACTGCTTTTTGTAGAACTAATTGCAAGATGTTCTTGGCTTGCCTGAGTATCTGGTAGGAATGGTATGGTTGACGTTTGCTGAGTCTTTTTCTTTTTTTTCAAGTAAATTTTAAATATGTTAATTTTTTATGTTATGAAATGATTTTTTATTAGGTTTTTTGTTATGGAAAATTCTACAGGTCAACATTCTGCACAGTTTTTTATTTGATATATATATGAGAACATTCGAGACCGTAAGGCAAGTTAGTAATATGCAGATGGCACTCAGCTGTCTCTCCTATCACACTGGAAGGTTTAATCTCTTTGCTCTTGTAGAACCAGATCACTTGGGAGGCTAAAAGGGAAGTTGGAACAACCTCAATTCAAATGAAATGGAATTTGAATGGATGGGGGAATGTTCCTGAAGATGATTGCTGACAGGGCAAATGTTCTCTTTGTTCTAAGGAAGTATGACTACATTTTTATTTTACCCTGGCAAACCCGGTATGTTCTTGTGACTTTCTGTACCTTTTTAGTATTGATAATTTCCCTGTACAGTCCACTGAAAGAAGAAAAGAACACTGGGGCCTCAGACTGCAAGCTGTGATGGCCAAGTCATGACAGGAATAAATACTCCAGTTTCTCACTCTATTCTAAATTCTGGGCAAAAGACAGCATCTAGAGAAACCTAAAAGTTGTCATAATGGCCATGAAATTCTTTGTCTGTCCTAAAGGCTCATCACCTAAATGGAAAGTGAAATAACTGACTGTGTAAGTCCCATCCGTATTGCAGCAAGGAAGGCTGAAAACTGCCGGAGGCATGGCAAATCATTGTTAAGTATACCTCCATTCTCAAAGTCACTCTCATTTGGGATATCTACTCCATTTCAAGCAAGTAAAACTTATACTTAACCTTTAGCTATATGAATTGGTGAACTCCATTGTAGTCTGTAAAGAACCAGTGATTTAGAAAAAGTTGGTTTGCCCCTATGCTTTTGTTAATGCAAGTGTACATAGTGACCTAAACGATGAGTTTATATATATTAAAAATAAAATTAAAAAAAAAAAAAAAAAAAANAAAAAACGAGAAATGAAATAACAGAGTTAAAGGAAAAGCATGACAGACCAGGAAACCCTTTTCCTACCTGGCACATTTCCTCCATTGCAAATAATCCGTTGATGATATGTGCAACGAACAAAAATCACTGCATGAAAAACTGCAGCCTCCCACAGTTATTGCTTTCCTCATGCTTCCTGCCAGAACAAGGGAATAGAAGGCTTTCAATTTGATGTTGGCGTTATTTCCTTGAATGGTTTTGTTAAAGTGCTGAACGTACAGTTTGTTTGCTAGCAACCTTTGGATTTACGAGTTGCCAGTCCTGGAGACGTTACTGTTTGTCATGCATTTTCCTCCCAATTTCCATTCTTTATCCTCCTGCCTTCAAACCTTTTTAAAGTCTTTCCATTGCTGATACTCTCTCTGATGCTAACTGGTAGTAATAGAGTGCTGTGTAGCTGTGGCACTGCAGCTTCCCTCTGGATAATGCTGACCGCAGACTTAGCAGTATGTGCCAGCTCAGCACATCTTGATAACTCATAATCCCTACCATAGGTTTTTATAGTTTGTCTGGTCTACTGTAAATCTCTAACTCACTGTCATCGCCAGAGCTCTTGACCTGATTCATAGGCAAGGAATTAAGCTCCTGTCACACTCTGTTAAAAGAAAACACCATTTAAGCTGTGATATTATACAAACAAAAACAGATGTTTAATAGAACATATATGTTCTATTAATAACATGACCAAAGGTCATGTTATTATTTTTGATCTTGTTAATTAAGCCAAGTAACTAAAAAGAAGGACCCGTCCCCGCCCCCCCAAGCCTACAAAAAAATAAGCCTTGCATTAGCTAGCACTTAGTAGTAGAGGCAGGTTATCTGAAATTTGGGGCAATCTAGTGTGAATAAGAAAATCGTGTATATTACTAATAATTAGTTCTGCATTTTTTTTCTCTGTCTTTCTGTGAATTTATAAGTTGTCTTCTAGTGATAGCCCTCAGTCCTATTGCAGTTTGCATTGGTTCTTGGCTATAGTTAGATTCTGTCCCCCTAAGGAAAAATGGACCTCAAAGAATTAAAAGGAAAGAAAGAAATTAAATCATTTTTGACATTTTGATGCAGTAAAATTAGATTGGTTTTGCTGTAAAAAGGAGGCTAGCCCAATTCTGTCTAGTTTCTCATTAAAGATCAATTTGTCCAATAATGAGGACCCTGGATAAGGTACCAAAATACCAGAATTTTATTCTGGATCATACTGTGGCTTTTCACAGGACTTCTGAGGTTTCACTTAGCTGTGGTTTTGGTTTTTTCTGTATCTAATGGAAATCTTGCCCACTCCTGGCCTAAAGTCCCAGGAGACTGCCTCTTGCCACGTGTGTTCACTGCATCTGGCCTAGTGGAAGCTCTGATTGCAGGTGGAGGACCAGGATGCTGTAATAAAATAAACTTTATCTTCAGGGACTCTAATATAAGACAGAGCCATCAACTTGCTTTGAGTAAATCATATTTAAAAATGTATGACCTAACATTAGTCAATCGTTCCATTTTGCCTTTGTTACGTGAAGAAATATAGACCTTTTCAGCTGAGAAGGTAGTCTCATGTTACTATAAGAAGATACAGGTTACAATAAGAATTTGATCTTCAGGAAAGTAATTTTGGTTTTTTAGTTATCATATTTGCCAGCATAAAATTTGATTATTAGTAGACTCCTTGTAGATTTCATAAGACTAATTAAAGATTCTCAACATACAAATGTGAGTCAATAGCAGAGACCTTGTTTGAGGGAGTGCAAGTTTTTTCTTAGAATTACACAGGGTCCTATTTTGGATATTTGGCAAATAGGGATGAAACTATAACTGCTCCTCCAGCTGTATTTTCCTGAAAAAAAAAAAAATAACAACATGTTAATGTGCAAAAAAGTATTACTGTTATTATTTCAACCAATTCCAAGTCCCCTAACTCAGTCATCTTCATGATCAAATCCTCAAATTGTAAAAAAAAATATGAGCAAAAATATATTCAATTGCAAAGTAATCAGAGAGGTGGAATAATATGGTGTTTTTGAGAGAAGAGGCTACACAAAGACTGCATTACACCAGACCTCTGCTGTGGGTTTGACTGTATCAGTAGAGTAATCTGAAAAATGGTTTGTGAAACAAGTTATTTTAGTTCACATGCAGAGTACCTGACAGAAAGGAACAAGTACCAGATCCTACTTGATCTCTTTTGGGCAAGTTCAGTGCAGTTAGTAAGGACTTGAGTGGGCACACACCTGCTTCTTGGAGGAATTTTTTTCCTTTTGGCTGTGATGGAAGGGCACTGGCACACAGAACAGTGAGCACTGTGTCTTCCCCTGTCTGTTGTGCTGTCAGTCTAGGATTTCAATTTCTGCAGACTGACAACATGATTTATCTTTTAATTCATATTAAGTTCATCTGAGAATGTTTGTTTTGCACTTTGAGTTATAGAGGTATATCTTGTCATTAAAAGAACTTTATTGAAAGTTTGGCCCCATTTAACCTCATAGACATATTTTACCTCTAGTAGTGTCAAGATTAGATGATGTAGCATTTTAATTTATCATAGATATAGCCTGACAATATCTAGAAAATCGAAACACTTAACAGAGTAATTCAGTATTCTAAATTCAGTGACCTATCTGTGGTGCGATACATATGATCTATAGCACCTCTATGTCTCTAAGGCACATTGGTGCCAATTGATGGTGCTAAGGAAACACAGAAGGAAAGACAGCCACTTCTATGGTATGTATTTCTTCTAGCCTTAGGATACAGCAAACCTCTGTGTGAACTCTAATGCTCTGACTGCACCATCAGAAAGGAGAAGATCCAGCAGTTCCTTGCCTTCAAGCCATGCAGAATTGAGTACAGGTTACTCATGCAAGGGCAGTCAGTGATAGGGTAACTGCTGCAATGCTAGTGTAGCCTGGAGACTTGGGTGGTCACAGACCCTGTTTTATGTCTTGATAGCAAAATCCCTCCATTTGGATTTCTCTAGTATTGACAAATGCAGGATTACTAACACATTACTTTCAGAGAGGGGTAAATCTCAGTTTCTCTTGAAATCTACTGAGGAGGACTCTGTGTCAACTTGGGTGTTTTGAGTCCTCTGCAGGAATAGACAACCTATTGTTACAGGTTGGGACAAAACTGTGGATAACTTGTAGCCTGTGGTTTCCATGATCTTAAACCATTTTAGTCATAACAGGACAACAGTTAGAATTGATAGCTACTAATCTCTCAGCAAATGGATATGGACTGCTTGTTAGCCTCATGCATGTCAGCTGCCTAAGTTCTAAAGCTCTGTCACTACATTAGCAACATCATTGCATGTCTGATCTCTATTATAGAAACTACTTCAGATGGATTAAGGCAGGTAGTACTCAGATCCAGTTCTTCTGTAATAGAGAAGCTATCTAACAATAACAATTTTCAAATTTCAGTGTGTTTTTCTGTGCTTTCTGATTTGATATTTCAGTGTGCTGTCACTTGAAATTAATTGCAACTAATTAAAAATGATCCAGTTAGGACAATTGGACAATAGTGCTCTGGAGATTGCTTCATTCCCAGAGGTTTTAGTGGCTTGCTGCTGCACTGGTTCAAGTCTTCAGGAGGGTGCTATACATCATAATGTCATTTTACATTGTTATTTCTCTGAAAGCAGCAATTTAAAAGAGTCTCCAGTGAACCTTGAGCAACTTTGCACTAAAAAGAAAAATGTTACTGTTCAAGATCTGTAAAATATAAAATATAGATTCAAAGAAATCACTTGACATGAATAGTAGCATTAAATTTGTGCCATTATTTGCATGTAATATATAATGTTGTAGTAAAAGGCTAACAAAGCATTTAGGCTGCTCTGGGGCTCATTGATTTTCTGCACCTTTGTTCAAACTAGGTCAAAAACAATGTTGGTCTTATTTTATCACACACGTTTTTCTCACGTTTGAGACTTATGTCTTAAAGTGATATAACACAGTTTAATCCCACAACATATTGTGGCCTACAGCACCTATTTAGAGAGAAGCAATAGTCTTGTTTTGGTTTAAATTACCCTAACAAAGTAGCTGGCTAATGTGAACTAAATTTCAGAATATAGAGAGGGCTCCTTTTTTTTTTTTTTTTTATTTTTAGTAACTTGAGGTGAAGTGAGGGCTTAATGGAATAAGGTTTGCTTTCATGTTAGGTTGAAGGCCAGTCATTTAAAGAATTATGAAAATGGACATTGTAACCAGTGCAAACCTGTGGCTCTAACACAGCTAAACAGCTCATTTGATATTCTGCCTCACTGCTATAAGCAGAAGCAAAGAGCCTACTAAAATTAGATTTTGTCCCAAGTCCCAAAGCAACAAATCTTACTGCCTGTGTAACCCATACTTAGCAAACTTTATTCTATGAAGAGGGAGATGCAGAATTGAGGATCAGTAAACTTCTCAAAGGCAAAAACCACAAGCTATTTTTAGACAATGATGAGGCTTTTAAATTGTATATAGTCCTGATATTTCACATCTTTTCTCCACTGTGAAATGTGTTTTATCATTAAAACCAGCTTATTTGTTATAACGTGTGATCCTTCCTCCCACTACAGCACAGCTGGAACATCACCTCCTCTCAACATATTTTGCTTTTTCTAATGCATCTGATTTCTGAACAGGACCATCAGTCAGTCTTTGAACAGGTTTGATTCAACTCTCTTTTATTTCATTTTTACACTGCCATAATAGCACAAAAATCAATGAAGTTGCACTGACACACAAATGGCAGATTGAATCTATTGAGTCTATTTTGTTCTCAAGACTATTAAAAATGTTTTTTAAAAACTTCAGCAATTATATAAGCAGTAGTTTATTTTCATATATATAATCCATCCTGTGTTCTAATACTTACACTCATATTAATAGAGAATGAGTGGATTCTTGACTTTCTTGTCAAGAAACTTTTGAGGAAAGCTATATTAAAAATGTGTGTACTTCTTTGTACTACAGCAGTCTCCATGTTTCTCATTCTGGCAGAGAACTGATCACATTCAGATATGCTAATGGACAAACTAAAGAGCAGGGGAAAAAAAAAAAAAAAAGACAAAATTGTGGCCCTACTACAGTCAGTTGCACTTTTACCTCAGCATTTGCGGGAATTAGGAATTTATCCTGGGGTTTTCCTCTCTTTATTTATTCCGACTCAGCCATGCCAACCAGCATACTGAAGTACATGCTTCCATGTAAGCATGGCAATATTATCTTCTTATTAGATCAACACAAATCTCTTAGTGTTTTCCTGGGACTATCCCAATATCCTCTTGCTAAAAGCAAAGTGAGATTAAGCAGACTTTACTGGCAATGTGTTTTGTGAACGCCGAAACCCGGGCTTTGGCAGACTTTGAGAGACAGCTCCAGAGAGAGTCAGTAGGAATGTTTTGTCCATCATGATGTTTGAACCAGACAATAAAAGCACTCCAGGCAGTTGTAAGTTATAACCACTAGAAGGTACAGAGAAAAAGGCAGTCTCAGAGATAACTGAATCCTAGACAATGTACTTTGGTTGGGAGATAACTCATGTCACCACTACTGCAGTTGGTTTTTTAAAAGTAATCTTTTTCTATTCAAGGCTGGGACGAAAATCACTAAGACAAATAAATGACTGGGTGAAACTTAAAAGAAGCTTCACATGCATTAGCCTTTATTTTGTTGGTAGACAGATCTGTTTTGTTCAGAGGACTAGTAATAGATCATAGAGTTAAAGAGGGAATGAGTAGTCTCTTCCTGTACTTCTTTCTCCCATCCCCCTTTCTTTCTCCCGCAACTTCATCTCTCTGTAAGTTTTGAACCTGATTCAGGTTTTGGTCTAACATTTCACAAACTGCTTTACTAGCTTAAGACAAAACTCATGATGGTTTTCTCTTCCCCTGCCACGGGTTATTGCCCACAGAGCCCTGAAAAGTTAAGTAGGTTCCTTCAAACAGACTTCTATGGTAGGTAGGTCAAACTGCCTTGGCTGACTTTGCAATGAGTTGGGTGAGGATCACTCTGCCTGGTGCTGGCTCTGTAGCATGCTATGGAGTACAACACAAACAGCTGATGGCCAGTGAAAAGCACCTCTGCAGCAAATGCCTGAATGCATCCTCAGTATGATCAGAAGTACAAGTTAATATTTTAAGTATCATTTGTGCTAGATTCTCTTTACCAAGGTCCCATTGTGTCACTGGAGCTGTGTACATCTACACCCATTCTGAAAGACCTGCTCAGTATCTCCTTGACTTTAACCCACTCCCTCTGGCCACTTCTGATGAATGAGATAGTGGGAGGAAAAATAGATTATCTCTCAGACCCAGCTCCCATTTACTTAAGGGATATTTAGTTGACTAAAGATAGCATGGTTTGATCTGTACTAGAATCACAGATTGGTTTGCGTTGGAAGGGACCTTAAAGACCATCTAGTTTTAACTTCCCTGCTGTGGGCAGGGATGCCACTCTCAATAATTGTCTTATGGTACTTTAGAATCACTAGGGTAATCATTAAAATAAGTTTACATCATTACATATACTACAAATTCCATTATAGAGACAGACATAGAGGAACTAAATAGTAACTGTTAGTGCCTATGTGACGTTTCTATATCTTTAACTGATAAAAATGATAGGAAAATAGTGGCACGGAGTCCCATTCTTTTAACTGCTCAGTGTAAACATTCTGGGTTTGTATTCTGGCAAACTAGTAAACAGAAATCTGGTTTTCACAAATGTTTTAAGGTCTCTACTCCATGGTCTACAACACCTGGTGTATCTCAGCTCTTGGCATAATTTAAACAAGCAGGCCATGCAACACATCTCTCTCTCAGTCAAATAAAGCAGACTTGGTGTGCTGCCAATTCTGCTCTCATTTATTTGCTAACCCTGGGTTTTATTTATTCCCTGAATCATCAAACACATTGCAGAGAGTGACAGGAGCAGACAATATTACATTTAATAGCTGTATAATCATGTAAATAAAATATGGTAAATCATCAGGTATGTTACTTTCCTGTTTTTAACTACCCCACTTCATTTTGTGTACTTGAAACAAAAGTTTAGCAAATTTAAAAGCTTTTTGCACAGGCCAGAGTTAGAAAGAATATACATTGGATACTGAATCCCTGTCATTTACATTAAGTAAAAAATACCTTTTACATAAAATACACCTGGATGTAATACAAAATTTGCTGCATAGGCCTCATCCTATGCTCACTATAATCATGACTTGAGGATCAGCCCAGTGCTGCCTAACTGTGGGATACAGTAATGGATGTGAGGATCTGTGATATGCTGGAATACATTCCAGTGTCGAGTAAGAGTTACTGAGAGGAATCCTATGGTCAGATTGAGAGAGGAATTAATGGGGCAAGAGGGGAGAATAGCAGTGTTTTGTAGCTAAGAGTGAAGGAGATCACTCTCAGTTCCCATAGAAAAGTTCATGGTCAACAGACTATTAAGGGAATTGAGTAGGCAGAACAAATGTGTAGGTGACAGTAAAGCCTTGCATTTGTTTAAGGCTTGTGCTTTAATGAAATTGCCCAGCTAAGGTCTAGCTCAACTTTACACCAAATTGTTTTCCACTAGAGAGTTGATTTTAAGTCTCACCAGATGTAGGATTGGAGCTGATGGGTCAGTTATGTGTCACTTCCAACGTTTAACTACTGAAGAGAGGAATTATAATTTTTACATCTGTAGTATTGCTGTTGAAATAGATTTCTGAAAACTGATTCTATGAAGAGTCTTCAAGAGCAGCATGCAAATAGTGATGGGAAAACAGTTTCTGACTATAAAGTTCACCAAACACTTTCTTCTGTTTATTAGTTGGCCATTCCTGCTAGGTTAATATGGGGAGAGAGGACTTTGCAGTACTTGGGGTTGTGCCTTGACCACGTAATTGGAAAAGTAAATGGTTTACCTGTGATCAGAGTTGGAATATGTGCCAAAATGACTGTGCTCCATTCAAAAACCCCTTCTCATGAGTCATTTTGTGGCAATGCATGTTAAAGAGATGGCAAAATACCAGGAGTAAAATAATCAGCACACCTCAGGCTGCTAATAATAACAAAATAAGCTTTTCCTACTGTGAAGCTGGCTCCTCTATAGAGTCTTCAGACTCACATGAGCTTCCTTTGCAAGAGTCTGTCAGTCAAGCCACTATTTTAAATTTTTTTTCTTAAATGTACATCAAAAAATGTACCCTAAAAAGTGAAGTGTGCATATATTTCCAGTTTGTTAGATAGTTCTAATGTCTTCTAGCATGTGTCCTTACACAAAGAATGTCTGGAATATTTTGCATCTGAAAAAGAATAAATGGCAAGGCACAGTTGCAGAGGCTAGAATTCAAGAATCATTGGCCTCACTACTGAAAGCCATGAATCATTGGCTTGACTGTTCCAGGTCCAACTCTGGACACCCCTCTATCCCCTAAATACATCACAATATATTAATTTGCACTGAAGCTACTAATGCATTGTGCAATACAGTCATTTTTACTCATGCATTGTGCTCAAAAGACACAGAGATTTGTTTTTGCTACTATTCTGAAAAGCACAAGAGGGCTGTGAGTCCTCACAGATTTGAATGGAGTACATTCTAGAGAAAACAACTGTTTCTCATCTTCATCTTATCAGTTAGTTCTCCAAGATTTCAATAGCCATACTGAGGAGGAGAGTATACCCCTTTATTTCTGAGGACTTAGCTCCTTCCTCTATTATGTGGGCTGGGCAAAGAGCATGGCCCTAAGTATTCTTCATGTGATTTATTCTACATTGACAACCACTTAAGTCGAGGCAAAGTTAGACCCAAAAGGCACAAAGTGATGAAAGCTGGAACTGAAAAATAGCATGACAGTCAAAATTGCTGAGTTTCACACAGCCCCTGCTCTGACAGTCTTAAAAAACTCTTGGTCTAAAAGAATCCCAAAGAGCCCTCTGGAAACCCAATCCCATGACTCATACGCTCTCCTTGAAGGCTTTTGTCTCTATATACCAAATGAAAAAAAGCCTTGTGGACTTCACTACTTGCTCTGATTTGATGGGTTTTAGTCAAAACAAGTTTTCCATTCACAAGAGAAGGACTTCCCTGTATACCAACCCAAGTTAAATGCAGTAACATCTGCAAGTTAGACTGGACAGTTTCTTGTTGGGTCATAGGCTGGATGGTCCCAAAGAGATGCAGAGCCTCCTTGGAAAGGGGTGGGAATGGATGCAGAGGAGTTGTACTCCCTCAGGAACTTCAGGAAGAATGAATTCTGGTATCTCAGACACTTTCCCAAGGACTCCCAAGAGCTCAGATGTCACGTAATGAATTACCACTTTTGTTTGCCTAGATTGCTAGACTAGTTGAAAGACTGACAAGTCCGTGCCACTGCATTACCTGCTGCAGGTGGAGCTAGGAGGAAGTAGTTCTGGTCATTCAGTATGTTATGATTGTTTCCATGCAAAAGTGAAGGGGAACAAAGGACTATCTTTCCTTCCCAGCTGCCACCCTATGTTGATTCATAAAGACTGGATGCTATCCGATCTTCCCACTGGGATTCAGTGAAGAATGCAGTCATGATCTCAGACCTTGAATACTCAAGCTCCTCTGAGTATTACACAGAACTGAAAGTTAGCTGAGCTACTAAAAGGAGCATGCATTACACACATAAATAAAACTGGTTTGAGGAAAGGGGAATTACTTTGAGGATTGCTTTTCAGAGTAGAACTTCACATGTAAATGAAGAGCTAAGGAATTGTTCATATAAGATTAGAAGAGTTTTTAAGGTAGCTATGGCTAATCCATTGGAGCCAGGCTGTCTTTTCAAATCTGTGTGTTCAAGAGCCTTATGTAATCTAAACAGTATAAAAAAGTTTTTTCCAACTTCACTGTCAACAGCTAAGAAGTTGATCATCATGTGTGTGTTTTCATCATCTTCTGTATGTATGAAGCTGTAATAATAAACTGAGCTATTTTTTTCACTGTGGCATAAGAAATGGGATTCAGAAGGACAGGAAAAAAAAAGAAAGAGGCAAAGGAGCATAGGTAGGCCTTTGCTAAGTGATTTTTCTAAAATAATAATAAATAATCAAAATTAGCTAATACACCTTATGGCAAATTTTGGCTAAAACTACAAAGAATGTGAGTTTTGTTCTAGTTTGTGTTGTCATCTGCATACCTTAAATTAACTGTAAGGATCCCTGTGCTTGCATGGTGTATCCCTGATTACTTTGTAAGAAAAAGAAAATTTTGAAAGGAAACTTTCAAGCCAAAAGTTCAATGTACAAAGTTTTTTGTAGTTTTATATGATTTTGTAGTACAGGTTTAATAAAAAGTACATTATCTCTTCAGCCTAGATTTCTCTTTTTCAACATGAAAAAATTAAAGCTGAAAGATCATATGTTGAAATCCATTCTTGTGCCATTATTAAGTTTGCAGATAAGAAAATGAGAGAGGCTAATTTTGCTTTCTGATGAGCTGCATGTATTTCTATATTTATATACAGAGACTATAACAAGGTGTTTTCTCATTTCTTTATGTTGGAGTTGGTACTGCTCTCCTTGCTACTATGCATAACCTTTGTCTCTCTAAATTAGCGGCTCCACAGTCAGCTAGGGTGAAAATGAAGGTGTCAGATACAACATTAGGATTTTCTTCTATGTGACCCATATAGTTGCAATGTAGATTTCACATCAGGAAAATCTAGTTCAAAGACATGATGTGAATCATGAAGCAGGCACAAGTTTGTCATTTCATAGGTGCATAAACCTATTGTGCTTTATGTGCCAAATTGCTAAAAGGAAAATCAGATGTGATGATTATGATTTTGGGTTTTTTTCACAAATTATTACAAACCTGAGCCAAATTCGAATTGACAACATGCTGGAGAGAAAGTTAAGACCTGAACATCCAGCACTGCTTATTCCACCATCATTTTCACCAGCATATCATGGTAGTGAAATAATAGCCCTGTTATATGTTGCTTTGAATATCCTTTAGCACATGTTTACATGCAGGAGAATCTATCTTCGTATAATGATGTAGGGTACCCTGCATCTTCTAGTTGTGTTTATTATTTCCAACTATTTAACCATCATTTCTTCAGTAATGACTCGTGCGGTTCTTCAGGTAATATTATAACTAGCAATGTTAGTAGCATTAAAAATTTGTTTTGGAGCATATTGCTTAGTAGATTGATTTGTTTAACTGCACTAAATATAAAACAGTAAGCATATACGCATTAAAATTAAGATGCTTTCTGTTCTTGAACTTTTTAATGAGTTTTTAATAGGTTTTCAGCTTGTCTTTTAAATAGCTGCTAAAAGAATATAGTTTATTTTGAATGATTGATTATAGGAGTCTTCTGCATGCAACCAAAGCATAGTATTTAAAATTATGTATTATTTTCATTTTTAAGGAATTAAATTATCTTTATATCTTGACATGTTTTATCACTCTGAGACTGAAACAGTTATGTGTATGAGTTCAATGCATACCTCTTTCAACTGATAGAGTGTTATTAGGACTTACTAAAACCAAGCCCAGTCACCCATTACAGCTGTATTTAAAAATGAAACAAATTTATTAACAAATTCTCTGTAATGTTGTCATTACCTAATGGTATTTTAATAAGTCTTCTGGTAAAAAAAATTAAGATGATGTGGCATTTTAGTACTACAGTAGTAGCTCTTATGTAAGAGCCCACTGCTAAACACCTTATACAAATTTCTCAAAGGGATTTTTTTAACATGTATTTTTTAAAGCTTGTTCTCTGGGAGGACCAAATAGCAAGAACAAAACCAAATCATTTTATTCTTAATCATTGGTTAGTTCCATGGGACTTATCCTTTTAGTGGTGGCTTTTGGCCTAAATCACACCCATAACAGGCATAAAAGTGAGCTATTAGAGGTATTCCTGCTGTCTTTTGCCCACTGTATGTTTTTCCTCCTTTTCTTGCAGATATTGAGAAAGTTTTGCTAGCACAGCTATACAGGAGACAATTTTTTCCACTCCACCACAGCTGTGCTGGCAAAACTTCTACCTGATATACAGTTATACCACCAATAAATCCCATTGCCAGTTTTGCCAACGATACTTGAGAAACAAGTTTTGTTCTTCTGCCTACTTAAACCCCTTCAAGGACAGATTACTTTTATCTTTGCTTTATTAGTAAAATGTTTGTGAGAGTACACATGTCAACGAGGTAGTAGGACACAGGTTTGGAGAACTACCTCAATGACACCATGATCTCACTAAGACATTATGCAGTAACACTAAATCCTGTGAGAAGGATGGGTTTTTTTGGTCTTCCCCATCAGTGATTCTTTTAGTCCTCTAACCACCATTACTGATAAGCTCCACAGATGTCTGCAGCCTGTCAAAGATTGAGTAACTTGTTATGTAGGGCTTCAAGTGTGGGAGTACTGAGAGTAAAAGGGACAGTGACAGAAAAGGGCAAATCTTTACAACCCCAACATGAAAAAAGCACCATAGGTAGAAAAAACAGATTCTTAAGGATTCTTGGTAAGTAATGTGATAAGCTAAGTCATAAAATCTTTAAAAGCTCTTTAAAGGTCAGTGGATTCCAGTAAATTTGACATGAGTACTTTGAGGTTTTGAAATTAATGCACTTACTGAAACATTTTATTAGCATTTTTTATTCTTGTCAATAGTTTTTTACAAAAAGTAGATCTTTGTGGTCTACTTCTTCAAGCTGTCATTATGTCAATCAAAAATAAGACCAGCTAATAAATTATTTTGACAAATAAATGAAAAAGCTTTTGTGGTTAGTTCAGTGCGTTCCTAAAGTCCCAGGACAGTCCAGGAAGTATTCTGCCTTTTCTCTCAACCCAACTTACTGTTTGCTATGCTCAGTCACCCGCAGTCTTTAACATTGTTTTTGCGTTACCCTTACAATCTTACTGAGACAGATCTTAACCCACACTGGCTTAAAAACAAATGCAAGAGGCAGTGGTTATTTTTCAAATTATTACCCCAACCATTTCCCTTGTGAGCCATAAACACATATTAAATAACATGGCATTAATAATTGCATAAAAGGAATGTTTAAAAAATAGTTTTGGGAGAGAGAAAAAAACATTAATGAATTACTACATTAGTGAAGTAGTTTGGGTAATGGTTGAGATGTTTGTACTAAGTTGATAAATGCTGCACTAGTAAATCACTTGCATATATCTTTTTTCTAGCCTTAGTTCAGAGTCCTTTAGATCTACAAAGGTTGTAGATAATTTTTGCACCCACTCAGTCAATGACTGGCAATGCAGCATGTAGCTGCAGTCATTCATTCTGTCAGTCAGCAGCCCTTGATAATGTGCCTGTCAATATAATTCAGTGCCTGTTCAAGGAAAGTGACACTTTGAATAGTGGACACTTTTCAAAAACATTCATACAGGGTCAGTTCCATGATAAATAAATATATTTTGTGTTTGGAACAGATAGGCAGTATGCAGGAGCTGGAGTCTGAGGAGAAATACACAACCAGTGTGCAGGACACAATAAACTGCAAAGAAGAGTGAATTTCATAAATGCAACTTTGTTTTTCATGTGGTATTAATTATGGGATAGTGGATAATAAAGTCTTCACAATCCTACTGGGCTCAGTGGAGCCTTGATCCGTGACTAGGGGCACTATGAACCACAGCACTACAAATGCGATATTAGAATAATACTAACAATACTTCTTTAAACCCTGTAAAAAAGGGCACATATTTTCTTTGCTGAATGAAAAACACAGGCAGAAATCTTTAATTACCACTAAAGGCATGTTAAAGAAAGTATTTATATGGCCTACAGTGTTTAGTTTCTAGTTTCTATTAATACAGGCTGAGAATGTGAGGAAGAAATATGTGATAGTGACAGCATTTTTAATGGTCCCTCACCTTAAATGCATTTTAAAATATGTAAATCAATAAAAAAATTATTTGTAATAGCAGACTAAGAGTGCTGGTTAGCCTTACTGCTGAATGAAATGTATGCTACAAGCCCTATTACCATACATCGTGGGAGCTGTAGTTAGGATTAATCTGTCAAAAGGGATGGTTTAGTGTTGATGAATATGACATGTGACCATTAATGATGTTGATTTTATCTCCTGAGATTAGCATGATTTACTTCGGATGGATAATAATGTCATTTGCTTGATGCAGTAGATCTGTTTACGAGCTGATTAAATTGTAAGGCCTTGCTTCATTTCATGCTATTTGGTTTACAGCTTCATTACTGCAATCACAAAAGCTGTGGAAATGTCCCACATCCCATGTCACAATAAATCACTGTTTAAGATTGCAGCTATGTATTTTAGCATTTCAGTTTTGCATGGACCATGCATTCCTTAACAAATATGTGATTGGGAATACATTAACAAGATATTCTGGAACATACTGCTGCAGAAATGTAGAAAATCAGCCTGAATCTTTTAATTGAGATTAAGGAAGCACTTGAGTAATTAGCTGTAACAAATTACCTTATTATTTAGACAGTGAAGTAAACGTTTTTGTTGCAAGAATGATTATCATAAATCTGCAGGAAAGTGACAGTCAAACAACCATAAAGGAAACTTGTAAGCAAACTACATTTTCTGCCTATTACCTTTTACATTTAAATAAAATTTATCAGAGACATACTTTAAAAAGAATGTATCTGTTGTTTAGGGATAGTATATATTACAAGCTATACCATCTGTAACTACTGCACTGGGAAGAGTGCATGTGAATCACAAAGAAGAAAAAGAATCTGTTAATTATAATGGCAAATGCTAATGTTGCCATAGTTAAGGCTGTGTCAACGTTTTCATTATAAACCCAGTTATAAAGAAGAAGGAGAGAGGGAGGGTGGTAATCAGCCATCAGATTGCTGTGTGCTAAAATTTTATATACAAAAAGGCACACGGAGCTCTCACATCATGTAAACAGAGGTATCTGTGAAACCGTGCTAGCAGCCCCAGTGAGAGGAGACCAGGGCCAAGATGTCAGGTTGGGAGCAAGGGTGACTTTTTGTTGCAATATTTTTTTCACATTTCACATAAAATGATATTGCTATTTTTATTGTACAAATGAAAAAAAAAGTTATATTTATCAGTCAAATGGTCTTTCAGAGGTTGCGGCTTACCACTGGGTGAATTTTATCACTACGGTTGATTAAGTCTTAGTTCATGTGCTAATTTTAATGAAAGTTTTTATAAATGTTAAGAGCATGCTTAATTATTTTAAGTTGCAATATTTTATTGTAATGTAGTGGAATGTCTTTTAGTTCTTTCTTCTTCCCTCAAAAAAAAACCAAAACACAAAAAACAAACCCAAAACAACCCAAGTTGGCTCCCAGCAGATTTCATGGAAACATCTCATGTTAATGTATGTCTGAATTGTGATGGGTTATAATATGGAAAAATGTAAACTTTTTTGTAGATTTGTGAACTTTTTTTCCCTTAGCTTTTACCTAGCAAAGCTCTACTCTCCACCTCACAATATTTCAGTTGGCAGACGAAGAAGCAAGAACCCTAAGAGGAATTATACTCTATAGTCATGTAGATGTACTTGAATGATATTCTAGGTCAGTCCTAGACTATTCAGAGATTTCCAAATGTGTTTTGGCAATTACCACAGTCAAGACTTTTTACAACTGATTTGTGACTTGGCTATTCTGTTCATCCAACCCAAGACCTTTTGAAAGGTCTTTTTTTTTTTTTTCTTGTTTGGTTGGGTTTTTTTAATTGCTGATCCAGGAAAGATTCTGGAAAGTGGTTTCTTCCAGGAGAGTTGGAAAGAGGGGACAACTCTAATTGCAACTCAATTCTGTCTGCAGGTTTGGGGACAGATTTACTGAGTTGATTTCGTTTTCCAATATATTGTAGTATATTGTAGGCCTACCAAATTTGAGTTTTTGCAGAGCCAGTCCCTCTTGACATTGGTAAAATTAATGAAAATGTTTCACATGTTGAACTGTTGATATTTCCAGCAAATATCAAATTAAACCAATGATAAACATTTTCTCCTCTCCAAATAGCTCTAGGCTTGATCTAATGAAAACATATTCTTGAAAATAAATGGATGAATAGGTTTATTTTACATCAAAAAAAAGACTGACTGCTGGGGCAAAAAGAAAAGGCAAAAAGAGGAAACCACACTTTGAATCTTCATTGCTTCAGGAAACATTTGGTAATATATTGCATCCCTGCTTAAATTGGCTGAAACGTTATTACCACAGTTTCACAGTTTTATGTTTTATAACTTTGAAATTAAACAAAACAAATGCTTCCTCTCTTGATGAGGTGCACCTTTTGACAGTAATTTGGTTTCTGGCCAAAAAGTAAATGCAAAGGGAGAATTTGTCATGGTGCACATTCTCTCACTAAAATTCCAGTTGAAATTAAAAGAATGCCCTTGAAAATCCCAACTGCTGGCTTCACTAAAAATAGGTAATTTCACCACCCACCTGCCAGTGATGGTTAATTTAATGTAATTTATGCATAGCAGAGAACTCCTTCCCAGCACTATGAGGTGGAGAGGCTATCATCCAGGTTGATGGAGTAATGGTAGTTTTGTGGAAAGTAAGACCTTTAACCTGAATAGCTGAAGTCATCTCCATGGACTTTAGTAACCACTATTCATATTAACAAGGACAAAAGTAGTAAGGACTTATAATTTCTTAGTTCCCTTACAAACTGGCTCAATCTGCACTATACTATTCCTTAGACTCCGTGATGTTTGGGGCATCTATTTAAGTTCAACTAATAAATTCTGGCTAATGCTTTGAGGTTGTTTTTCTGAAAACGGTGGCACTGTGGAATGCATATGTGTCTACCTTTCTACTAAAGCTGCTACTATGATAGGAGTGAAGAGATTATTTGGTCTTTTTGACTGAACTCTGAATAAACAGTTTATACGTTCATAAAGTTGATGGTTTCTGGAGGATGTTTCATCAATCTTCTTTTCAGGTGTCCTCAAGTACGGCATTTACTGAAATAGGACAGAAAGAAGTAAAAGGAGTTTACAATTATTCAGATGGATGCAAGTAACAAAATTTGAATCTCTTGAGTGAAAGAGAAAACCTATACAATACTTTGCAACAGGAGAATTGGTTTAGCTGCAGGTCTGTTCACTGATAAAGGAAGTAAGCTAATATGAAATAATAATTTTTTAAAATTATGGTCCATAGTGCTTACACTATGGACCACAATTTTTAAAAATTATTTTAAAAGTCCTGAGCAGCTTTAGGCCAAAGAATTTTCCAGACTGATGTTGAAACTCAGGCATGAGAATGCATTGTTTGTCAGGCCTTAGATATTACACTTCTACACAGACTATTCTAAAAAACGAGGCAAGATCTGCAGATGTTAGAGCCACTGCATTTTAAAATCTAAACTGTATATTACAGATCATGTACAGAGTTGTAGCTCTTGGGTACCAGTGGTATTTTAGAAGACAGTGATGCTTAGGTGAACTTATAACTGGACTGCTAGATTCCAGACAGCAAGCTGAGTCCAGCAATATATTGGCACAGTTTTCTGTATGAACGCTAATCCTTATAGATGTTTTCTCAAACTTAGGCCACTAAGACAAAGCACCAAGTTTGCCTCCAGAAAACAATTTATGTTCTTTCATGAACTTGCTGATGGCAGCAGAGTTGAACAGGCATGTACTGTGACCAAAGTGATTCTTAAGGAGTTGGCACATCCTAAATCCTTCACTGTTCTAGAAGGCATCCGAATGGTTGATGAAGAGAATCAAAATTGTAAGCAAATAGAATCTATGAGGCCGTGAGTGTGCATGTACTGCGTTATGTCCATTGTAAGCATTGTTGCAATATTTAAAGGCCGTTTGGAGGATATTACAGCAGTGAGTTCTAAGCAAATTTAAAAATCACAACTGTGTGTGTTCTGAAGAAAGATTCCTAAAAGATATCTTGTTAGATTTCAGGATGAGAAAAATCTCTATGATAATCCAGACTGATTTTATGTATTACAAGGGCCACAGAATTAAATCAAGGAGTTCCTGCATTAAATGCAGCTATGTTTGATAGAGCTAGCTAAAGAATATTAAGAGAAATTGGGACAGACATTTTGTTATTTTCTTCCTCCATAGAGTTCAAAAATAGGTTTTGCAAAAAGCAATTGTGCCTTCTTCAATTATTGCATTACCTCTAACACAGAGACTGCTGTAGTCAAGCTTTTTAAAGAACAAATTTTGTAGAATTTCAGGTCTCTGAAGTGCAAAGCCACAACAGAGTGTGGCTCTTAATGTGCCATATGAGCATTATGTTGCTTGCTCTCTCTGGCAAAGCTGGCATGTATCAGAATGCAATAAAAGAAAAACTATTTCATTCAAAATTAAATGGCAACATCCAATTAAAGAAAATACTCAAGACTGAAACCTTTAAATCCATTGAAAGTTTCTTTCTGTTTTAGAGGAAATGTACTAATTGCTAATGGAAGAGTTACTCTAAACGATTGGATACTAGTTAACTATTATGTGTTCTAGCAGGATTTGTGGTTGGATTTTTTTTTCCACTCCTCCTCAGAAGATTTGGAGAAAAGAACAGAAAACTATTGAAAAGATTTTCTTAGTCTTTTATCTTTTGAATCAGTGCCATACTAACAAAAAGATGTTTTGAAGTCTTTAACCATTAATTGTCTAACTGGTTTTCTTTAGACATAAAAGTTGTCAAGGCCTTGATTGTTGTGAATCCATGGTGATAGATTCTGGCCGACTGCCTAAGCACAAGGTCTCTGAACACTAGGATAACACTTTCTGAAACAATTAGGGCTTATCCCCCATAATGTCATTTAAACAAACTTAATTGACTAAAACTTTCATTTTTGTGCATTCTGTATGAGGTACTATTTGAAACAAGAGGCCTTTTGGGAACAGACTCTAAATGACAATACTTGATCTCTACCTAGCCTTAGATTTCTTAGTTTTTGTTTATTTACACAAAATAAGTCAATAATAACTGCATTAAAATTTGCTATAAGTAGAGGCTTGCTATATACTCTCATTTTCCTTTAGTGAATAAACTTTAGAGTGGGTCCAAACTGAGACTCTCATATTCACACACTTCTGCTGTAAAACTAATCATTATCTTCAGATAACTGTCCATGCATGTCAGTCAGTAAGCTTGTTCTACATCAAAGGAATAAAAAGTTCAGCCTGAAAGTAAGGATTTGACATTTTTCTGTGGCAGAGAAACTTTAGTGAAGAGTTTCCCCTAGGATGATTTTCTTAAATTTAGAGTTCTGGACATACTCAGAATTATTCATCCACTTCTACAGAATAGCAATGTGATTTTCCACTTCTCTTTCACAGGTAAAACGACTTGGTTATGAGTGGAAGTAATTTGTCAGATTTAAATAATATACAGGAGTGATAAAACCATACTGTAACATCTTTTCCAGGGGAACATGACAACTCTGGAATGACTGTTTCAACTCTAGAAAGTCTTCAAACATCAGGAGGTAAAAGTTCTTAGCACGTAATGAGTTTTGAACGGTCCACATGGCTTGAGTTGGTGATAATAATAGGGCCCTGACAGCTATAACGTAAGAGTGTAAGAGCTCTAACATGCCTTAATGGCCTTCACCAGCTCTAGCCAGGATCTCTCTCAACCTGGGCCCAAAGGGCCTGGTGCTTCCTCAGTCGCAGCCTGAGCTAGTCTCAAGACTTGCCATGGGCACCACTGATCCTGAGCCAAATACATGGGCTGACCACCCTGTCCTCACCTTGTCTCCTTGGACCTGCTCAGAGATCATGACGTCAGTTATACTCACTGTGTCTGATCCTGGCCTGCAGATATACTGCTATCTTGAATTTTGATTTTCCACATCACCACAAACATTACTCTGCTGTAGTCATGGTGTGACCATGATGTTGGTGATATTTTTGTTTGGGAATCTCACTAAGAAGCCCATTCAGTGAAGGACGCTCTTGTTAATGGTGTGCTCATTTCATGGACAGATGATTTCTCTCTCACTTTTTTTACTAGAATAACTACAGAGCTTTAACATAAACATCTCATTTTCTTTCAGTCTTCCTTTAAAATATCATTCCAAGAAAAGACAAGTTTTCGTGTAAGCAGCTTTGCATGAATAAAAAATCATGGGCAAGTTGGGACTTGGCCTTAACAGGCATATTTCACTACATGCAATGTACTCTTAAACAAAGTTTAGCTGCAACCTGGAATAGTAATTCTTTGTCTCTTATATGCATAGAAGTACTATAACTCAACTGCAAACCTAAGTGCCAAGCAGTCACTAAACAGCTCAAAGGGTGTCAATCAACATGCCAATTATTTCTGCTTAAAGAATGCAACTAGTATTAAGGATTATTGTTAATATGTAAATCTTTTGGATTTAAGAGATTGTATTGTAGTTTTAATTTACTTAGATTTTGCAGACTAAACCAAAACAACAACAACAATAAAAAACAAACGTACAATTATTAATGGTAAAAAGCTGTTCTAGTTTTCAGTTCATGTGACACATATTCAGAACTTCATTTTTTCTTCAAAAGTTTTATATATATATATGTAGAGTCACAATTTAGCTATACAGAATTTAGTTGTTGTTACTTCTGTATTTAACTAACCACTGTGGTGTTAAAAGGCAAACATTAGTGATGTGGCAGTGAAATTTGTGAAGCAGCTAATATGTGATATATCCACAAATTGAGAATGGTTTTTTAACATGACTGAAATAAAAAATTTGAGACTGTGCCAACTTTAAGTCTGTTAACTCCATCAGGAGCACTTGTATCTGTGATACCTAAAAGGTATTACTATGCAGGTCTAGTTTGACTACAAAGGCACAGAATACCACTCTGTGTGAAGGCACAGTGTTCTTAGAATGTTTTTTAGTTTATCTGGACAGGATGAGGCTTTCTGAATAACTGTGTTTTGTCATTGTTTTGCAGAATCAAGTCTACTAAAAGCATACAGCGGAAATCTTACCTAAACAGTTGAAGAACAATAAAAGAGGGTGAACTTCAAGGAAAAATGATGCTGCTAGGATGCTTAAGTGCCCAGTCACTTTTATGTTATTTTCATGTGCTACATCTGTACAGCTGAAAATTAGATGCAGAAAGTTATGACTGAGAAAAGGCTAAAGATCCAGTACCAACAAGAAGAAAGTATCTGCCACCATGGAAAAAAAAAGTGTGATCCTTTTGGGGCAGGGTGCCCCATCTCCGTAACGAGTGATAACCTGAGTGAAACTGTACCAGTAGAATTCTCCTGGTTTCGGCTAGGATAGAGTTAATTTTCTTTTTAGCAGCTAGTGTAGTGTTGTGTTTCAAAAATATGATGAGAGCAGCGATGATAACACACTGATGGTTTTAGTTGTTGTCAAGCAGTCAAGGACTTTTCAGTTCATATTGCCATGCTAATGAGAAGGCAGGGGGCACGAAGGAAGCTGGGAGGGGACACAGCCAGGACAGGTGACCCAAACTGCCCAAAGAGTGTATTCTATGCCAATTATGTCATGCTCATTATAAAAAGGGGAGTGGGGAGGAGAAGAGCTCAACTCCAGGACATGTAGGTGTGTTTTGAATGGCTTGGATCTGTGTGGTCCAGTGAGAAACTGTATTGTGTATCACCAGTTTCAAATATTTTGCTATTAAAGTCCTATTACTGTTATTTCTCTCTCTGCTTTCTCAGTAAACTATCCTTTACCCAGCCCACAAGGTTTGCCTTTGGGTTTTTTTTTCCCTTTTTCCCTCTCCCTCTTACCACTGCCCTCACCATCACCCCTCCCAGACTCACAGAGAACAGCTGTGTGGTGCCTAGCTCCTGGATGGGTGCAAAACAACAACAGGAATGGAGTGTGCTCTTGGTCTGTACTATTTATTTACAGGGTTGGTTTGGGGTTTTTTTGCGGGGATGGGGGAGTTCTAACATTATAAAATAGTTTGAACATTTTGATAGATTTCTGATATCATGTCATGACCTTTCCTGTTTCCCCAAACACACCTTAACATATTGCACAATTAAACCATTTAGTAACAAATAATGAAGTATTAAAATACCAAATACTGTAATGAAAATCATTACAAGAATCCCTTTTGCTGATAGTAAACAACAAAATTGACAAGGCGTGTGTTAAAAAGGAACACTTTTTGTGTTAATCAGGCAACACAGTCTGCCTGCTAGGGGAGAGCCAAACAGCTGCATGGGAATTAGTGAGAATCAGGAATAGGTGCTCACTACACAAGTTCATGGTCTTGTTCCTCATCTGTCAGTCACTGCATGGCTGTGGGCTTGAAGGACTACCCACAGCTACCCATGTGTGTTAAAACAGGCTTCAGCAATTTAAGTCAGTGGGACAGTGGGGTAATCCTCCAGCTGATGTCAGTTCTGCACCTTTATCTCTGTCTCAGCATCAGAGAATGAAGTGGCTGCAGTTTCATCCCTGTTTTCTCACTTTTATCTCTTTTACACTTTCCAATTCCTCTGGAACTGAATGAGAGGTGCTGATTCAATCTGCATTACAAGTCTTTATGCATTTGTTGCCAAAGGCCAACCAATAAAAGTCTTGCTGTTGGTTCCCCATCTGCTTTCCAGTAGTCTGGGTGTTGTTTCAGACCTGTCTAAGGTAAAAAATCCTACCAAAGAAAGGAAAGAACAAGTATTTTTCATCATTGAAAGACAGAGAAAAAGAGCCTTTCCTTCTACATTAAGCAGCTTGCAAGGCCAAAAGTTTATAATTTTACATCATTAATATGTCTTTATTCCAGCTCTGATCATTCACTTGTTCAAAAGCTGTTTCAAGCCAGTTTACTAACTCTCAGACAGACCAGTAATTATTGTAGATTTAAGACACCTAAACCTAAAATTCTGTCAGGCCTGACTATTGCACAAGGGGATCAGACTAAAAGGCTGACACATTACTACTTTTTCAGATTAGCAAAGCCTTGAATGCAGGCTTTCCTCCATCATTCCTGAAATGATGCTAATCCCTAGACCTAAGTTTTTGCAATTCTATAGCTGGACAGCACCTATACTAAAAGGATTTCCCATTGCTGCTGACTGCCTAGCAGATTAGTTACAGGAGGATACTCTACGGAACAGACTGTGTTTAACCTGCAGTCTCCAGCTGTCTTGAGTTTTTCCTGTGTAGAAAATTCTCAAGCATTAACAATTAGCAGTGGAAAAACATTAAATTACATCTCTATTCTACTAATCAAGTTTCTATTTTTCCCTTCTGAAAAAGGAAAGACCAGTGGCTCGACATGATTTTGACTAAGGATCTTCTTAATCTTTAATTGAATCCACTGTGATACAGCATAGAATATGCCATAAAGCTAGCACTAGTGAAACTGCATTTAGCAGTATAGCAGTAAGACAAAGTTATACACTGAAAGTGCATGGAGAAGTATGTAGTCATATCTTCCAAAATTCTAGTTTTAATTTTTTAACTTTTTTAGTTATTGAAGTATGGATAGAAATAATTAGCAGATTTTAAAAATATTTACTTTGCTTTGAAGCCATCTGGGCCCACTTTAACTTGATGGACTAGAGGTTATGGTAGAAGAGTAGTGCCAATGAAGTAGCATGCTGCCTTCACCCTTCAGTGAAGTTAAAGCATTTCATAGGGTGATGCATCATGAACAATGAATCTGTAAGTCACAATCTGGACAATGCTCCGATTTATAGAGCAATTGCTCTAGAACAATAGTAATGATGACAACTTACCAACAAAAGCTCTTCTCTACCTCTTGCCTGAGCAGACTCTTGGTATTTGGGCCCAGAACTTCCTATTTGCTCAATGTTCTGAGTCCCATGACTTTCTCTTGTTCCCATTTCTCCCTCTACAACCTATGAGTCCCTAGTTCTGCCTGCGACTACTCTTTTTGATGTCCTAAAACACACTGTGCTGTTCAAGATTTTGGTTGTGAGACTGCCATATCTGTGGGGAAGCGAAGAAGGTTAAGACATTCTTTAGTCCTTTCAACAGAAGAAGGAAATACATAGATTTTTTAACAACTTTGATCTCTTTATTTTGCAGGATTTGATGCTGAAATTTTCAGTTTGCTCAAGCCAAACGCTATTTGTTTATTCTACTACCCCTTTGCTATTTCTTGTATGAGCTTTAGAACAGAGCACAATTGCAGTTGTCCTTTCCAAAATGACACCTTCTGCTCTTTCCACAACAGAAGGCAATTAAAACTTGTGATTTTCCATCCTCCTAGCAGTTTATAGGGACATCTGACCAGAGACTGCTGATACACAAACAGCTGGGAGATGCAGTGACTTATATAGAGAAGGAATGTGGGAATAAGTAATCATAAAGGCCAGAAATCCTCACCCTAGGGAACTAGTGGTACTGACACTATAAGACTGTCAAGTCAGTATGTCCCCAGAATGAGAGGATGTGTTCAAACCACAAATAAATCCAGATTTCAAATGCTTGGTCTGAGGTAAAACTCTGGATTACACAAAATGTGTAAGGAAACTACAAGAAATCAACAGTGATTTAATGTGTTTAAAAATCTGTTCTTAATCAAACTAAAACATATTTGTTTCAAAAGGAGAAAAAAAGAAAAAAAAAAAAAAAGAAAAAATCCCTGAAGGGATCCCAGAATTTTTTAAAGATTTTTTAAAAATTCAAGTTTAAGATACTACTGTACTAGAAATTATTTCAGCATGAGAAAGGGTGTGAATTTAATGCTAACATCCCTACAAAAATATTCTACATATATAAGTTTATCACATAACATTATTACTGCATTCTAGTTTGTATTCCAGAACAAGCATGTGTGCACAAGAAGTTATTCAGTAAGAATGATGCTTTTATTCTTGAATAATTCCATGTGCAGTCAAGCCTTTTGTCAAATCAACACAACTCTGTATGTAGATAAATTGTCAGTCTATCCCTGCTTGCATTTACTGGAAATCTGTATCTCTGTTACTAAATGCAGTTGACAGATCTGAAAATGTCACATTTGTTTGCAGAATAAGCACAGCTCTTACAAGTCCCCACCCTTATTAATCTACTATTTCTTGTGTTCTTTGGAGGTTTTGTGAACTACATATCCTTCATATTTTTTGTTCATTGTCATTAGCAAACTAATAAGTGCTATGGCAAGAAGGAAGACCTTCTTACCTTGTTTGCTGAATAGCCAAAAGGAAGATTTTGAGTATGACAATGATATATCAACTTTATATAAAAGTCCAGGAGAAGAAAGCAAAGATTCATTTCCTCTGGAGAATAAAAAGGGATAAAAAAGTATATCTTTGTTCTAGTTCAGTAAATAAAACTCTTAGACTTTTTAACCATAAAGGTTTCTTTTCTACACATGGTCTAAATATTTGTGTTAGTCACCTGTGTTTGCCCAGTTCTGTCATCAGTACTGGCTCAAAGCCTTAATAAAATATTAATGTCCAAGCACCAGAACTTCTGCTGTTATATTTCTATCATTTGTCTCTGATGCTGATTTTAGTTGTTGTTACATTTTAGAAAAGTAAAATAGCAAGCTATATTTTCAAGGAAGAAAAAGGATTAATTAACATATACAAATGAGACCTGCTGCTCATGATTTAAAAGATAAGTAGGAACTCTTAATATGTAGTTCAAATTCTTTGGTTTTTTACTTTGTGTAGATTTTGTACCTCCACTTTAATATTCTTCTCTAATACAAGGTTTAACAATTCAAGTATAGACTTGGTGCCCTTATTAGCATCTTTTCTGAATAAACAATTATATCTTATAATTCAATTGTACCTAAAAGTTACCTTCCCACCCCCCAAACGGCTACTTTGGAGTCCATAAGAAATAAGGTGCTGGTGCTAGCTGTTCAGGCATGTGTAACATGAATTTGCTCCAGCTGTACTCTCAGCACAGAGCAACTCCTGAAGAGCCCGTGAAGATTGATCAGGTTTTTTGCCCACTACAATTACATCTCCAGTCCTGGTGCTTTCTGCACCAGAGTGGAACAAAGAGGTCAGTAGTATTATCACATTTACAGTTTACATGCTGTGGGAAAAAGTCCACATTGCTGTTTAACATCACAGCAGACTATAGATATCAAGCATTACACATATATTCAGTGATAACATTTTTCAGAAGTGCACACACCCAAAACCAATTGGAGGTAATTCTAGATTTCTGAAATAGGATGAGCAAACAAGATAATTCCTCCATGTCGGGTGTGGTTTTGTTCTTTAAATACACAACACCAGTCTTACCAATTATTTGCTATTCTGATCTATGATGCAATAAAATAAAGATATATTAAGAAGTGATGCAACCAATATTTTTGTTGTTCTGCTTTCACAAACTCAATATTTATTTCAGAGATCATGAGCTCCACAGTACTCAAGGTAAAAACTGCCCAGGAAAAGAGTATTTACTGAAGCCTGGCTGTCTTGGATTTGTATATGTGGGATACTTGACACAGGTGCAACCCACCCTTCCTTCATGCTAATGAACACAGGTGGCTGGAACCAGGGGACTAGCCAACACATGGGATGTTCAGACCTGGAATTTTCCCTCTGGACTGTCACATCAGCAATTGTTCTCTATACAAGATGTTATTCACTTCACAAAATGACCATTCCCATCTGCATTGGCTGTAAAAACAAAGCTGAAGTGACTCCTGCAGCCACATATGATGTGAAGGTGGCCTGTGCAGGACTGACAGACATCGATGGTAGCTGGGCCCAAGGAGGCTAGAGTGGGCTTTCTCCATCAGGGCTCACAGCCCCACATCCCACAGGCAACATCCCGAGCATCCAGGAAGATCTAGAATGTTCCCTGGTGCCATCCCTCAGGAAAGGCCACATCACTATCTCAGCTACTGGAGCCTGGGAGGATCTGTGTGTCACCCTGACCAAAAGAAACCCAGCCTGAGGAGTAAAACACCAGAGCACAGCTGCTGCAGACCTCTCCCAGACCTTGTTAACCACCGCCCAAAAATCTGCCAGGCCTGCAGCACTGCCTGATTCAACTTATTCACCTGGAAAAAATCAACCCTTGTCACACTGGGCTCCTCTTTAAAAGGGAAAGAACAGTTGCATGCAAGTTTTGGTGCCAGTGTCAGCATATTTAGTTGTTTGGGAAAAAGGAAATTAAAGCTCTTTTCTGCTACTAGAAGGATGGATATTAAGGAACAAACTGAGGTCAGTCCCTGGCTTGGTTCTGAGACAGAGCAGCAAACAGCATCTATGGACTTTTAACAGGTCAGTGACTAAGCAGAAATTACTTTTTTTTTTTCTTCTTCTGTGGTATTTTTCTCATTTCAGACCTGTTTTAAGTATATATGCTAAGAAAAATCCTTTTACAAATCATCATCTATTTAAGCCTTCTTTGGTTTGAATGTTATTCCCTTTGTTACTGAAAGCAAAATTTCCTTTTAACAAGTTATTTACCTCTAAATCAGAGGATTTAATGTTTAATATCAAAGCAGCCTTTAGGTTGGCTGTTACATCTGTTGCAGCTTGGTATTTCCTTTTAAGGAGGAATTTCTTTTGGTAGGATTGTTTACTTCAAAAATATGACAGACTTGTGGATTTTGCTAATAACTCGCTTTCCATGGGACAAAATGTAATACTTTGTCAGGATGCATTTCCTCTTTACAAGTCCTGTAGTGGGTTTTGTTTTTGGTAATGTAGTTATTTCTGATTGTCTCGCAATTCCACTGTTAAAAAATTAACTGTGTCATCTTAAGTGTTAAAAGGGGAAATATGCAACTTATAGACTATTATTTACCTATTAATGACATGCAGCTTATTTTATCATAAATATGTTATTTAATTGTGTAATAGTGGCAGATTTAATCCTATCTA
Source organism: Heliornis fulica (assembly GCA_013399135.1). NCBI lineage: Eukaryota > Metazoa > Chordata > Aves > Gruiformes > Heliornithidae > Heliornis > Heliornis fulica. The sequence continues at coordinate 797,288 of VXBZ01012839.1, read as the reverse complement.
CCAACTCTGCTATTGCTGGGCTTTAGAACAGGAAGGTACTTGCTGGGCTACCAAGTTTTCCCTTCCCTAGTGCAGCTGTCACACTACTTTTTTTTTTTTAAGTGTGTTATACTCCATCTTAACATTTGTGTGGCTTATTTCCACTATTCCCAGAGGATAGCTGTTCCAGAATGAGATTGCTTTACAGCATTGCTAGTGAACTATTTGCCATTGTTTTTGACTCTATCCCAAGTCAATACCAATGAGTCAACAGTATACGCTTAAAAAAACCCCACAACCCCACACACAACAAACACTCAACAACCCTTCACGAGATATCAGAAAGGTTCATCACCAGTGCTTTGTTGGTTAAGAACCTTCTAATTTCAAACTTGGTCTACAAATGGCCAGCTAAGGTCCATTTGGACTTTTGCCAAAACTTTTTTTTAAAATCAAATAGATTTCTTTTTTAAGAAAAGAGAGGATTGCTGTCTGTTTAACACAGACAGCAATCCTTTCATCTCTCAGCTTTTGCTATAGTGGACTAAACAAATGAAGCTTGTTTAATCTTACTTTATAAAATGGCCTTTCAATTGCCCTGATATTCCTAGTAGCCCTTCTTTTCCATCTGTTCTAGTTCCAGACAATCTCTAAAATGCAGGTGATTGGACTGTAAGCAGTATTTCAGGGGAGCTCTTCTCAGCATTTTACACAATGCTACTACTTTTCCTTATATCTGTTTGAAGTTACACCAACTGTCTTAACCTGGTATTCCATAATGTTGTGGTTTCACCCCAGCTGAGAGCTGAACACTACACACAGCCACTCTCTCTAAAATGCTGGAAGTGAAAAGATAGAAAAGAAAACCAATAAAGACAGACAAACCTCATAGGTTGGGATAAGTATAGTTTACTGGGGCAGCAGAGAGAGATAACAGTGATAGGACTTTATAATAAAATATATGAAAATAGTCATACAGGGTATAATTTCTCACCAAACTGCACACTCCAGGACATACAGCTCAGAGCCAACCCAGAACTGGATTGCCCCCAAAACCACACGTCCTGAAGCTGTGTCCTCCTCCTTTATTGGTCACCCTTTATACTGAGCATGACATAACTGGCATGGAATACTCTTTGACTGGTTTGGATCACCTGTCCTTGCCGTGCACACTCCCGGCTTCCTGGGTGCCCCCTGCTTTCTTGTTATGAAGAACTGAGAAGTTCTTGACTGGTTGGCAACAACTAGAAACACTGGGGTGTTATCAGTGCTGTTCTCATCCTAACTCCCAAACATGGTGTTCCACCAGCAGCTAGAACAAAAATTAACTCTATCCCAGCAGAAACCAGGACATGTAGTCATTGTATTTTACAAGAGCTTTCTTAATAATGTTGTAAAATTAGTGATGAAGCTTTTTCTGCCCAGAATTCTAGGGTTTTGGCTTTTCAAAATTAGAGGTTAGTGTGTTGTGATCTACTCAAAATAGTCCAAGACTATATGTTTACCTTTTTTCTGTACCTTGTTACTTTCAACTTGTCATTGCAAAGCTTTGGCTATTACTGGATTACGAATAATAAATCTGTCAGACATCACACTTCCCTCAATATATCCTTTCTTAATTTTGTGCCAATTTTGGTTTGGTTAAATTTGGTAGAAAGTCCTTGCTATTATTATGGTTTCATATTCTAGAGTTCTGAGTTGAAGTGGAAATTAACTAGACATTTAGAGTTTAGAGCTAAACCAGATTTGATTTTGTTTCTATTATTTTACATTATTTTCATTCTCTAGAATCATTCTATTAGCTGTTTTATTTCATCCCATGCTCAATATTACCCTGATTTAAATTAATGCAACATATCAACTTGAGGTTGGTAACATGCCTGAATTATACTTAATCTGTACTGCATTCCTTTCTTGTATTTTCTACATATAACTACGAGAGGAAAAAAAATACATTTTAATATCCTTTGCAAAGCCTAACACAGTTTCTCTTTTGACAATTCTTACTTCACTCCCATCCTTCTTAGATAAGGGTTTATTAGAAAAGGTGTTTTTTCCACATGTTCTGTTTCTGTTCATGTGTAACACAGGTGATCATGCATCCAGTTAGGACAGAGTACCTTCTGGGTTTTTCTTTTCTCCTGTGTTTGGAATATAGATTCTTGACCATTTTAACATTCTTGATGTGAAGTATTTATAAGAACTTTGTTCCTTGCTCAGTCTGTTAACGCCTCAGTCCAGCTGACATGATGACACCAGAGTTTTCCTTTCTGAAACTGGAACCTTTAGAGACCTACTTCACTTTTCCTATTTGACCTAAATCAGTTTTGTCTGACTCGATCCAGAACTGACTTTTACAACTGGCTTACTAAAATACAAAGCGTCACCTCTTATTGCTCTGATGAGGATTTAAGTGCATTGTATGTTGCATAAAAGATAACTGGGTGACACTGCTACAGATAACATTTGTACTCCTTTCTGTCCCTAGTTTTGTAGTTACAAACAAATGCCTTAACCACTGCTCCAGGAAAAAATACTTGTCACACTGTACACAATGGGTCCTCATTTAGGGAATGCCAGAAGCTAAGATAATATTTCCCATGCTTTTTCACACTGTAGTGAACTCAGCTAATAGTACTATCAGAGTTAAGTTGATTTTTTTTTGAGAGAGAGAGACTTGAGCACCTGTATTTCAGCTCCTCTGAAAATCAATTTCTTAGCCTATAAAATGGATTACTCTCTAGCCAATCTTTAACTTGCTTTTGAGTAGGTATGCATATGTAGCCCACTCCTCACTGTGCTATACCTCTCACTCTGTGTCTGCATCTGGTCAACAGCGGATATGAGTGTGCTACAGCTGCTTGCTAGGGTACTTAACTTGAGGTGTAAAGGTTTGTGATTTAGCCCTGGAGGTCCCAGGTAATGAGCAAGATGATGATTATTACACTTCCAGAATTGTATGTACTTGCATTCCTAAGGATGGCCTGTGATGGGGGTGTGGGAAGCATAGTTCCTTTTTATCTGTTCTAAAGCTCACAACACACTTTTTCCAGAATTAAACTATTACAAAATACATCAAAAGAGACTTCACAGAAATATGCCTGTCCTCATTTTAATATCCGCAACAAAAAGACTGGGATAATGTTGCACAAATGAGCTTAACATTTAATAGGTGATGAAATAATATGGTTATGCAATAATTGTTTTCAGGATGGAAATGTAAAGCTCACCAACTTACTCTGCTGGTGCTCAAGTTAGTGTGTGAACTAGCCTGTATACCTACAGATTAAAAAAACAGCTAAATTACTGTGCAATAGAACTAAATTATATTTGCTTTCTCCAAGATGATTAGCTATCAGAACGATTATAAAAAAAATTTGAGGTGCTTTGCATAAAAGTTTTTCTTTTACACACAGAACTTAATTTTTCTTAAGGGATTTTAAAATCTTTTTAGTGAATTTTAGAATTATTATTCTATTATTTTCTTGGGAAAATACCTAGACAAGTATTTTCCGTCTAAATGATAAATGGTAAAAATGCACACATCTTGCCTGAAATGCAGCAATTTCCTTAGTAAAACATGAGATGGCTGATCAGACAGATGTGCTGATTAAGCTCCCCATGCTCTTATTACGTTGAGAAGCATCAGTTTGAAGTTGGCTGTGTTTGATACAGTGGCTGAAACCTACTCTGTTCTGTTGTGCATAACATCTAAAAGTACATGTGTTCACTGTTTTTGCTTTTAACCTATTTACTACTGACCTACCTTGCATGGTCTCTTCAGGTCCTGTCATGTGAACCTTCTCATCTTAGGAAGTAAACCAAAAATCCTATAGCTTGCTTCAATATATTCCCATGTGCCTTCTCAAATTGCCATGAATTATACCACTGTGGTGCACATCTTTAGTCCTTATTTTATAGGAATTAGAATTTGTAATCTTTAGGGCATTGTGAGTTTGGTTTTTTTTTTATCCAAGGAAAAATTCTGCTGCCTTGGGATTGCTCAAAAACTTCAGATTTCAGGCTGACTAAAATTCCACACTGGATCATAAATGCGGGGGGGGGGGTGTGAATTTAATAGCTCAGAAGGATAAATGTAAATTGACACAATCCCATTAACCAGAAAACTCAATTAACCATGTGGAACACTAAGTTTTATACAAGTTTAAGTGTTATAGAATAAATATTTTTTTCACTTGGAGTTCCTTTTTTTGGTAGTCTGTGACCTGTATATACACAGCTATGATGACTCACAAGTACCTTCCCTAACTGGGATGACCTGTATTGGTGTAATCTGTCAGTAGTAGAGGAGTTTATTGGTATCTTTACTTGCATTGCTAATGTCTGCGTGTAAGAAACTATGCTGTTCTATTTCAGTGACTTCAGAAATATGTAAGTTAAAACAGTACGAGTGTTGCCTGTCCATTGAGGAGTTAAGACCTGCTATAAGATTTTTCCTGCTTATTTAATTCTAGAACAAGATTGTGGCACTTTGAGTAGCCACAATTCTCTCAGAATTTGTCAGTATCTGATTTGTAGATACATCAACAACCATTTTTTTTTCTCAACCAAATTATAAACTAGAAACATTAGTTACTTCAACTGGTCTAAAGTCCTTCCCAATCTTTTTATAAACCTATTGATGTATGTAGAATATCTGCTTTTGATCAAGCATAACATTTTACCCTTAACTCTCTAAAGTCAGACTTGAAACCACAATTATAAATGTGATTAGCTCTCTTAATAAAGTCTGTTTGACACCTCTACTGGAATGTATTTAGCAGCTGATCCTTCTGAAAGGAGAAAAAAAAACCCACATTATTTCTATTCATCTGTTTTATCTGGAACACATTCCCTGGGCCTGCTGGTGCAATATATATTTTAAGGAAATTGTAATCTTGCAAGGGGAGGGGAATTGGAGGAGGGTGGGTGGGGTAGTGCAGAGCAAGGAAAAAAAAAATCTGTGAATGTTCTCAAATTCAAGAGCTCAAGTATTCCATCATGGAAACTGGCTATATTGTTGGGTTTGTTTTGTTTTGGGTTTTTTTTTTTTTTTTTGAAGTTGACAAAATCATCTTGAACTATTGTAAAAATACATGTAGGAACAAGTAAGATTTTTGACTTGAAGGTCCCTATTCAGATAGCCACTAATTTATGAAATAAATATCTATAGATCTGTATCTCTTCCTATTCCACGTTAGTAGACTCATGTCCTCTAATTACCATCTAGGGTAGAAAGGGGATGTTGAAAGTGGGGATGTTGAAAGTGTTGCTTTTTGTGTGTAGAATGTTTAAACGCTTTTTCTTGGGTAAAGTAGATGGGAATGCGATTAGATCTGAGGACTAACTGGAAGGAGACCTGGGCTCTGGGCTTTGGCAAGCACCATAACCCATACACTAAATAGTCTTGTTTCTTCCTTCTCTTTCCCCCTGGCCTGGTGCATTTTTATGCAAAGTGGATGCCTTCAAAGAAGGGGTGGAGATATTTCCCCCATTGGAATAGCCTGGTGATTAGGAACCCTAATAAATTAGAACCGTGGGTTTGAAGCTTTCCAGATCTGGGAACTGATAAGTACTCCTCTGCCTCAAAAAATGTACTTCAGGCATGGAAAAAAGTGCGGTAGTTGATGGCAGCAGTTGGCCTTTCCTGGCAAGAAAAAATGTATCTCCACAGAAAGAGGATTAAGGGCTGTGAATTGAACAAGAGGGGAAGCATTTCCCCACAACCATAAGGTAATAGATAGTGTTTGAGAACCTTACTAACTTTGGTGACACTAAAGCATTAAATTGCAGCTGCAACAGGTTGTAGGTTTTGTGGTGGCTGTTAGGAGTGGGATAGCTTCCCTTGCACGGGAGGGTGTGTCCTCACAGCTGATCTCTGTCCCAGTCCTGGCTGAATCGCCCAATCTAAAGCCACGGCAGCAGGTTGATTGCGTTGGTGGCCTTTCCCAAACAGCATGCTCTGCCTCGAAAAAGCAGAGTGGCTGAACACGACCCTCTCCTGTCCTTGTCGCAACGGGAAGGCCTTTCCCTGCCCGGTGCTGCCGGCCGGACCCCGAGGTAACTGCTGCTCAGGCTCGGGCAGCCAGTTGCAGCGCCTGCCCCACCGCTCCCTGCCGAGAGGAAAGGCAGGGAGCAGAGGTGCTGCGGCCTTTCCCTCGAACCCTATCTCGGCAAAGCGCAGTGAGGATCCCGAGGTGTCGCCCGGGAGAGGGGGAGGCGGTCGCGTCCTGGGACTTGAGCCCTGCCTTGTGCCGGGGCTGCCAGCCACGCCGCCCGCAAAGGTTAGAAGCAGGCAGGGTGCAGCTTTCGGGATTTCTTCGCCTCCTCACAACATAAATAAGGACGGTATTCCTAGCAGGTGATGCGTATACCTTTGCAAAAGGTCTCAGAGGATTGCAGCGTATGTAAGACAGCTGGGCAGCCAAGGAATAGGGTACAAACGCTAAACCTGTAATATGAGGCATAGGTTCTTAATTACTAGCGTTCTGTTGTCTTACCTAAAACAGTCAGTTCCGCACGTCTTCTGTAATCAACAGCAATTATCCCTATTCATTTTACAAGACTGTCTTGTCACTGAAGTACCTTGAAGTGAATCCGTAGCAAACAGCCGGCAGGAGTGGCGGCTGCCTAGCTAGGTCTGATGGTAACGGCTTGCACAGGGCTGTCTGAAGTCGCCCGGGGAGCGTCAGGCTCGGCCGAGGAGGGGACTTGCCGCCGAGGGCTTGGGCTGCGCAGCCCGGCTGCCTGGGAGGGGCGGCGAGAGGGTGCTCTGAACGTGAAACTCGGCTTTTAATAATGACGGCGGGGCTAGGCTGACAGGTAAAAGAACTGGCAATTAGACTATGTTAAGTGAGAAATCCTTAATCGGTTTAAGGCTGGTTTGGTCCAATTTTCTTAGGGTGATTATAGAAAAGGAGTTAGGGTTTCGCTTAGAAATTGCATTGAACTTCTAGTTATACACCGAAAATACTTTTCTATCAGTGACCGTTGTCCAGCCAGTAACGTAAATGACTCGCAAAGTGTGTCTTAGTCTGTTTGATCTCGATCTCCCAGTAGCGTTTCATGCTCACCCCCCACCTGCCCCGTTTAAAAACAATGGGGAGAAAGTGCTGTTTGGATTTAGGCTAATTTTTCATCGGCGATTAAAGGGCTGTTTTCTGTAATAGCGTAGATTATTAGAAACTTGTAATTTGCAGTTCACATTTGCCATCAAGATCACAGCAGGGGGAAAAGGAGACTAGAGTCTGCAGTAGCTTCAGTAATTCCCGTTTCATATGTCGATGGAAAAAACAAAGCTTTTAGAGGAAACTTGGTTGAGTTTAATATACCGTGACTTCAGAAAGTGCAATAAAATCAATTAATGTTGCAAAAGCATTGGCCAAAAGAAAAGCGGCGAAAGGATTTATGGAAATGTAATGGATTTACAAGCATTTATCCTGCGACTTGATAAACAGCAATGGGAAGCCGAGATGGTGAAAATAATTAGTCCCGCAGCCTCAGTGAATATGGACAATTTATTGTTATAATTTTATCCTTTCAGTAGTTATTCAAATTTATTTTTTAATTTTGTGATATGAAGCGCAGGAGGATTAATCTAAAGTTTGGTCTCTACTTCCTCGGGGGCTGGGTTTCTTCTGACATTCTCTCTTTGCAAAGCATGATGTGTAATTTGCCAGGGCTCTCCACACAGAAATCATTCTTAGTTTTTCTGCGTGTATCTATAGGACTGTTACTTATAGCCTTAGTAAAAACTGTTACCCAACGAGGGAAGGATCAGCACCCCTGCCTCTCTATGTGCCAGGGTTTTCTCTCCCTTTTAATTTTCAGACACCTTTTTACGGAAACCTTGAAGGCGCCGTGATTGTAAAGAGATTGCAGGAGCATGTCCTGGCTCTTGAGCAACGCTAGCACAGAAAACTTTTCTGCTTGCTTTCAGAAGTTTGTAGCCCCATTATTACAGTGGAAGCGACACATCTAGTATGAAGTAAAGATTACAATTTCCAGAAGTCAGAATTTATTACAGTTAAACTGTGATAAGATCCCATCTGTTATGAACACATGTAGCACCAATTGTTTTTCATACAACTGCAATTTATTTACCCTTCAGAGTGAATGAGATTACAAGCCTGATTAAAAAAAATATATATCCGCAACCACCAACACCACGTTTTTGTTTAGTCCGGCCTATCTGTTTTTATCTTGCTAAATCCATTTATACTGCAATTCTTCCCTTCGGATTAGATCAGAGATTACCTCTGCCCCAAACAAGTGATCTTTATCGCGTTCGGGACTGGCCGAGCGGAGGAAGGTGGTGCACGGCCGCTGGGCATCCGAGCCCGGCGCCCTCCGCGGGGAGCGGCCGTTGCGGCCTCAGAGGCACCGGCACTGCCCTTCGCTTCCGCCGGGGCCCGGCAGCGCCGCCTGGCGGGTGGGAGCCCGAGCAGAGACTCGCAGGGCGGCACAGACAAAGGGAAGAAGCCTCCCTTTCATCTTAGGGAGCCGAGCTGCTCGGCACAACGTCTCCGCGTGGGTCTCCATGTAAAACGTCCACTCTCTGGCCTGCGCTTCAGGAGATCAGTAACGTTTATTAACCGGAACGTGATCTTGAAGTGTTGAAGGGGGAGGGGAAATATTTTTGTGTTTCCATTGGTCGTAATAGTTTAGGAGCAAGGAATGTGCCTGCTTGTCGTCTTACCCCATCCCACGGAAGTGGTTTGGATCAAGGAGCAGGCGCTTCACAAAATACAGCAGGAAAGATGAAGCACTTAATTAAAAAAATAATAAAAAAAAATCCCACACGTTCTTACTGCGATAGCCCTAGAATGGTAATCTAATTTTGTTCTCTCTCAAACCGTCTCAAGTCATATATGTGTGTGTATATGTGTATATATATCCTCCAGGTTTCAGTGGGCGTCTTTCTGCTGCTGTGTTATCATTATTTCTTGCCTTGATGTGACGTTGAAGACAGATGACAGCATTGTCAGGTTGTCTTTAATTCATTTGAAGATTTAAAAAAAAAATACACACAAGTCTTACAGTATTCAAAGCCTGAACGGCTTTACTTTTTTTTTTCATATAGGGGATAGGGTGGCTGGGAGGGGGGGAAGCGGTTGATGAATTTCAGACATGAAGAGAGAACAAAGTCAGCGCATCGCTGTGCGCACACACACGCACTGAATAAGCGGCCGGAGGTGGGATTTTTTTTTTTTCAGCAGCACCTGGTTGATCTTGATAGAGAAACACTCAGCAGTAGGACAGTCTTTCGCATTTCTGCACGAGCTCAAGTGTGTAACCTGCTCAGATTTCAACTCTGTTTCTGCTGCCAAAGCATTCTACCTCCAAAGATGTGGGAGTATACGGACTCAAGGTCCATCTTTTGTCTTTTGACACCTATATGCTTCATCACAACAAAATTTTACCTTTTGGAAAAACCTAATCCACCAAAAACAAACCCCAAGAAAAAAAAAAAAACAACAAAAAACTCCAATCAAACCTGTAAAACTCTGCCCCAAATTTCCTAGGACTGAGCTGAGGGAGAGACTTAGCAGGGTTTAGACACCTCCAACCAGGACTGATCCCTTGCCTGCCGTAGGTCTGTTTGTGAAGCTGTGTGGGCTGCGCTTCATGATGCAGAGAGAATCGTGGGGTGAGGGTTTGTGTGTCAGCTTGGGGTTATAAGTGTTGAAACTATACCCAAAATCTGGATGGAAAGGAGATTTGATACTGGTAACTCCAGCGATTTTCCAAATTTAGATACGTTCCTTTAAAACAAACAAACAAAAAATTAAAAACCCTAAACGGCGTTCTACTGAAAGCCTGTAGTGAGAACCAACAGTGTGAAAGTAAGGCAGCATTTCTCGGTCTCTTCCACATATGAAAACATAAAGTTTTTACAAAATAAACTTTATATTTGTGTTTCCAAAAACCGTTGGTTTCCAAAAGGTTAGGCCTTTTAGGACTCCCCTTGCCTGGGTCATCTTGAGTGTAGATGTGAACTACTTGGATAAGGGAGAAGAGGGTAGCCCCAGCCACCGCGTTGTTTGTACCTGCGCGTCCCTTGCTGCACTGACGGTGGCTTCAAAGGTAGCAAGTGGCTGGATAGGCAGCGGGTGACTTTCCAGTCTTAGAAAATGGAGCCTGTTATCGCTGAGGAATATCTTCCCATCGGAAAGGCACGAACTGTAGGTTTGCTTTGCGCTCCAAAATCAGGCAAGCGCACGTATATGTATGTGTTTTGTGTGGACTTCTACACATAAGCCAAGATACATATGCCCATATAGTCTCAGATATATTACAGAAACTCCTTTGCTGTCTGTGGAGTCTGGTGTTTTATTGTTTCATAAAACTAGCTTAATTACATTTCCCCATAGATAAGATAAACAGAAACCCTTCTTTTCTAAGCGCTGCTTATCAGAAGTATTTTGTCGAAGTAGCATCCAGAGTAAGCATTAGAGAGGGGATGGAAGCGCATTAATTTTTATTTTGGTTCTTCAGTTGCACTTAGCATCTGACAAGAGTTGATTTAAATATTACATGAGTTTATCTTTAATATTCAAAAAAGATTTGTGAGAAAGATGAAACTGTTTAATTTAAAGTAATGTATGCCTGACTCCGGTCAGATTGATCAGAGTTTCGGGTTTTGATGGGTTTTGCCCTTCTGTTGCTTGTCCTCTCGAGCTGGTTTTTCACTGTGAAATTATTTTAGTTCGGTGGCATGGACCAGCGGCTGCTGTCAACTCCACAACCCATCCAGCTAGTAAGAATGGGGGGTGGAGAAAAGTAACAAATGCAGTCCTTTTTCCTAAAAAAAACATTAATATCCGTAAGTCAATCTCTGTTAAAAAAAAAAGAAAAATTTCCTAGATTAATGTCAAAATCGTAGGTGACACTTGCCAGGTCAAACACTTAACAAGCCTGGAAGAGAGACCTACTTACCACCACTCTACACATAAAATAAGATACTTCAACGAAGAAAAAAAAAATCCAAACCTAATCTCGGGGACCGTATCTGAGCAAAACAGTAATAGTAACGGTAAGTGTTCATCTCATCACTTGCATCAGAAATCTTCCTGTATAACTTTTCACACCTTAATTCCACAAAGCTGTGGTTAGGATTCCAGGACACAGTAATGCGCCTCGCTCTTTTTAAAATAGCCCTTGCAACACCTGATTGATGATGGGGTTTTGCTAGCGAAGTCCGAGCTGCAGCTGTTAGAAATCTGTAATTGTAAAATATATGAACAGAAGAGGAGCGTGTGCGATGGTGGTGTGTTTTAATCGCGGCAAATCTCTAATAGTTGCTTGCACACCCAGATGGAGCCTGAAATGTAATTTCCCCTCAAATTAAGGGTAGTTATGACAGCGAGTCGGGGAGGGCAGGCTGGCCAGGCTGCCCTGGGAGCGCACGGCAGCCGGGCTGCGAGCGAGGACGAGGGGTGTGTAGAGAGGGTTGCGCGCTGGTTCTGCCTTTCTCGGACTCGCTGTACGAACCCACCACCGTCACCCCCACCTCCGACCCGCTAAGCCCTTCTTTCTATTACTTGCTCTGTTTGTATCCGCTTCCTATTTCATTATTAAAGTTTACTTGGTGCAGTTAACAGCGCTGCTCTCTCCTCCCTTTCTCTAACTCATCAGTTCATAACGAGAGCTCACTTTACATTCCCTAAAGCACAGATACGCAATGATCCCTTTCCCATTG
>VXBZ01012839.1:707214-774732 GCA_013399135.1 Heliornis fulica | reverse complement strand
GTTGCCCATAAAATGTTAAATCAACCATGACCAGGCTCATTTTCCCATGTCAGCCAAGAGGACTCTGTAAATCAACGCATTAGGGCTTCGCTGGGTAGGAGCTGCGTGTGCTTCATGCAAAATGGCCCTGACAGCCGCTCTCTTGGTGCCGTGGTTGTCAGCCTGTGCCTGGCTACAGAAGTGTCATGCAACAGCAGGAAACCTTGCAGGTAGAGCAAAATCATCAGTGTTGCAATATGCAAGAGATTGAGGACTGGCAGAACAGAAGGAAATGGTATGGGATCTTACCTTTTGATGTGTTTGCATTTTTAAGACTCACAGGTGTTTTGCAAAACATGTCCCACCATCCTGAATCACTTAGATGAGCCTGTGCTTCCTGTGAAGGCCTGGTTATTCTATGTGGGCAGAGATGTTCTGCAGATACTTCCTACCATAAGGTGGAACCCACTTGGAAGATGTTACAGAAAGCTCATCTCAAGGTTGCAAAGGGTGTGTGGTAGCTGTATCTGGATGCAAATAAGCACAGCGGATAAATACAGTAAGAATAGCCTTGGCCACAGGTGACAGTGCAGAAGCAATCAAGACAAAGTCCCTTCCTTGTTCAAGAAACAAGAAAAAAGTAATTCCCCATTTCATACTCTAAGCAATATGTTGTATTCTGTAAAAAGCCCCAACCAGCTAGCCCTTATCTAAGATACTATCTCTGGGTAATGGTTCAGGTACTGGAAAGCTTATTTCTTGGTGTTAGTAGGTTGAAAAGGAGACAGTACAGTGTGTAACAAAAGAATATAACCCCTTACTACCACACAACCAATCCCAACGGTTATACACATTGAATCAGATTAGATTCAGATATCAAGGTAGAGCTTTGTGCTATATTTCATGAAAGGGGCCTCAGCACAGAGAAATCATTATCCAGTGCTCCTTGCTGGATTGCCTCCCACTCAGAGAAGTGACCCAGCTATGACCCAGACTCTGAACACTTGTGTGTAAATTTAATTTTCAGCATTACATCATTTCAACCAGAATCTCACCTCTTTGCTCAGTGTTGTGCTATGTCATTTACCTCGAGGTAAAGAAAGAAAAGGAGAGGAGGAAAATGCACCAAATACTAGGAAATATAAGTTTATCTTAAAAGTATGCATATAGCCTCTGCTACCCTTGGTCTAGTGAGGCAAAATGTGTGAGCCACCAATAAGCTGAGAGGAAAAAATCATGTGATAAGTTTAAAATCCTACAAAATGCAAGAAGGTTACTTATGATCTGTTGATACAAACTCTACTTACAGATTTTTCTGTATTTAAAAATAAAACAAAGGCATTAGTCATACAAGTGTCTGTAGCATCAGTTCTTCTTGGTCACTACTTTCAGTACCCGAGGAAGGGCTGAACAATGTAAACTTGTGTTCAAAATTCAGTGTACTTTCTTGTATGTTTTTTTGCATAATTGCTTTTTTCTTTGGCAAATTTTTGGAATATGAGTTGTTACTGATTTTCATACAACAACAAAAAAAAAAGTGAATTCTGTAGAGTGGAAGTTTCCTGTGAAGCTTCTCTGTCTCAATGAAGAAACATTTTTAATGAAGTAAAACCAGTCCTCTTGCGAAAGCTGGATGTTCTCTGAAAAGTTAAAGGTTTTGAAGCAGACTAAGAGCAAGAAACAACTACGTGCACCTTCTACTTCATCTAATTGTAATTTTTGTTTTGCACTGACTGAGCAGAGTTAGCCTTCATGTAATTTCTTTCCCATAAAAATATCTGTTTCTTTTTCTGTTTCATTCACAGGAAGTTCATATCCTCAGTGGATGACAAAGTAGGTGGAAGCATATGAGTGTGAAGAGGTTTTTTTTCTTGACCGTCTTCATTCAGGTACTCCCAACTCTGATAAATGTACTACTACCTTTAGTGTCAAGAGCAGAGATTAAAGGCAACAGGATCTTGGCCAAGGTCACAAGTCCTTACAGTAAATAAGCAGTCTGTTCAAGTAAACTTATTAAATTGTGGCCACAGAAGAGCAGAGCCCAGAGAGAGTTCGCAACTCCTTAAGTTGCATTTCTAGGTTTACTATTAACATTGTGCACCTTAATTGTGTGCCTCTGTATCTGTAAAATGGGGTCCTGGTATTTAGTTGTTAATTATGAGCTTTATTGAGGGTAAAATAGTAAATACTTTGCATTACCATTGTATTAAAAGAATTTACTATCACATTCCCTAAGAAAAGTTCCAACATAATGCAGTGTCTTGCTGTGTTAGATCATGGTCAGATCAAGGGGATCATCTCATCCCTGTTTAGGATGACAGTCTCTTGTCAGAATTAAATATGCCAGTGCTGCTGCATATTCTATGCTTTGCGTTACTCACTGACCAGAAATAAACATGCTTCGAGGTTTCTCATTCCTTCACTGATTTTCAAATTAATGAAATAATGTAATACAACATATGCATGTTATGGTGACATACATTTGGTCCTTTGAATTAGTAGTTGCCTGGTGTTTCTATAATCTTTGAAGTTAGTGTTCCTGTTGTTTTATTTAGATTTATAGAATTCTGTGGTTTTACCTGTGACCTTGAACTCATGAACAATCCCCATGCTGGTATGACAGTGGTACAAATGGTATTATTACATAGCTTTGGTAGTCTTGTTTGGATGTTATTAATATACAAGGGTAAAATCAATTAGCAAAACACAGTTTTGAAATTTAATTTCTTAATGCTCTATAAGATTATTCTTCAGTTGGATAGGTCTAAGACAGAGATAATATAATAGTGTTGTAGCTACTTCAGTTAGGGCTTGTAACTTCTCTGCGTGGACTGAAAGGCAAAATTTTCTCATTTACTCCAATATGAACAGAATTGGACTGTGGTAAGTGGCTGTTTTGGTTCAGTAATCAACCTTGGTCTCATTTCCACATTTTTATCATGGTTGGTTCAGTAATCAACCTTGGTCTCATTTCCACATTTTTATCATGGTCTCAATGGGGGAAAAGAAAGCAGAATGCTATCATATGTATTATGGGTATTTAATATCCAAGTATGTTAATAAGAAAGAGGAATGGTTGAACACAAATTATAATACCTAAGAAAAACAGTATTACAACCCAATAAAACACTTTCCCTGAATTGTTGATATCTATTTGTATCGGTTATTGTTAATAATAATATTAATAAACCAAAGGAAAAAAAATTAGAACCTGATGCCATTTTTCATTATTCCTCATGAAAGCTACATAGACTAGATATAGAGAAGAGTATATTTCTAATTACAGCACTTATATAAATAACAGAGGCTCTGTAACAGACTTTTTTACAGTGGATGTAAAAGCTATTATTGTCCAGAACTGCCCGCTTCTTTCAATGTGCCTCTTAAAATCATTTGTGTAGTAAAGTCTCCTGGTTTTGGCTGAGAGAGAGTTAATTTTCTTTCTAGTCACAGTTATAGTGCTATGTTTTGGATTTAGAGTAAGAATAAAGTTTTTAGTTGTCAAGTAGTCAAATATTTTTCAGCTTCACACATACACTGCCCTGCTAATGAGAAGGCGGGGATTGCCCAAGAAGTTGGGAGGGGACACAGCCAGGACAGCTGACCCCAACTGGCCAAAGGGATATTCCATACCATATGAGGCATGCTCAGTATATAACTGAGGGTTTGGCTGTGGGGCAGTTGGCAATGCATCACTTGTTTTTTAATATTATTATTCATAATATAGNTTCCACCCCACTGGAGAGGGGAGTGAGCGAACAGATGGGTGGTCATTTCAGCTGCCTGCCAGGTTAAACCATGATGTAAAGACAATGAGAAAATGTTTCCACGGTGCTCAGTTGTGGATGTGGAGATAAACTGATCTTGATTTTTTTGGGCTGACATTTGAAATTTTGGTGACTTGGATGGCATGAAAATATCTGTCACATGCAGTAGTGAAGAACAAGACTAGTCCAGTTGAGTTCTGGGTGAGAAAGCTGGTGTACCAGGAGAAAGTTGGAAGGAAGCACAGTTCTTTCCTGTGGCAAGAGTGTATATCTATGTCTATTTGTATATTTATTCTGGAGCAATGAAACCAATAATTGCCACAATACCCAAGGTGTTATGTTTGCGTGAGTGTGTGTCACACACACACTTAGAGAAGTAGTGGGCTATAGATGGTTTGGTATCTTTTACACAGTCTTGGCTGCATGTCTCTGGATAGATCAAATATTAATCAGTAGTGCCCTTATGTCTTCCCAGATGACCTCTGTGTGCTTCCTTATGGAATATTATGAAGCGTCTCAGGAAAAAAAATAATGATCTGCAGCACCCACAGACTTCTCCGGTTACCTGTCCTCAGCATGGGCACTAGAATATCAATGGTTCCATTGCACTGGGGACTTTCTAAGACCTTGTGAGGCAGAATGAATTTCATCCTTATAAGATTAAGTACTGAAACAGACTCCTGAAGTACAGAAAAATTAATTTAACAGTTATAAAGACGTCAAATCCATGACACTAGAGAATGAAGTGCAGAATGTCCTCCTCTGCCGTGCCAGAATAATTAGAGAACAGTTCATTCACATACTCTGTTGATTCTGCAAAAATACCAGTTGCGTGACTGGACTTCTGCAATAGATAAGCCCACTAATTCATCTCAAAGATTACCTAAAAGCCAGAGTGTGGCAATATCTTTGATACAGACTCTGATACAGTGGCCAGTGGCTATTGGCTCCATGTTTCACTTTCTAAATGTAAAGTTATTTGAATTTTTTTACCTTTGCTTATAAACTGTGTGCCTAGTTTTGATTCTTTGTCCTTTACTGCTAAAGATTTTAAGTTCACCTCTAAGTGACAAGTTCAGATACGAACTTCTTGACATTTATCGGTTTAGGTCAAATTGTGAGCAGAGTTTTTTGGATTAAAAATGCTTAGTGTTCCACCCTTACATTCCATAAAAAATAAAATTGCCTGAAGATAACCACTGTAATCTAATCTATGATGTTCTGATATGTACTGTGTAATATCAACTTTAACACTTTTAAATCTTAAGTGAGTATCTGCTATCACTGTTTAATACAAATAGTTCTGAGTTATTATAAAATATTTAATGCATAATGCATGTCACTCAGATATTATTGTCAGTAATAGATGGGGAACAATGTTTGGATGATTTATAAAAGTAGACAAAACCATTTTTCAGTAGTTAGTGTTTTCAGGGTGTTGGTTTCTAATACTAACGTTTTTCGTCATAATATCTTTTTAGCATAACTTAAAAGACTTTACTTATGCAAATTGGTGAATTAACTTGAGTGCTTTTTTCCTACCTGAAACACTGAAATTGTCTTGCATTATAGAAACATAAAAACAGTTTGTTGTTTTTTGGGTTTTTTTTTAGCTTGCTTTAAGTCAAACTAGAACAGATCACATTTTTTTCTTGTTTATAAAGTAAAGCAGCCCTCCCCTCACCCCTGTGTGTGACATGTGAAATGGGAAGGAGTTGGAGAACCTTAACCATAACTGGATTTCTCCTGACCATGGGGAATTCTTAAATGACAGAGATTGACAGAGGAAACAAGAATGTGAGGAGGGAACATAGCTCCATAGCTCAGGCACACTGTGAGCTGCAGTGGTGCTGAACCTGGTGTGACTGTATTGGTGGAGGGTGAGCTGTTATGCTGGGAGTTGGTATAAAGATTTTCTTCAGTTTTAACTATGACATTGAGGTGTGCCAAGCCTATCAAAGGCTGTACCTAACCCTGGAAGTTTAAGATGCTCTCAGGCATTGTTTTCCCACTTTTATACACTGTTCACTTTTAGTGTACAAATAATTTCTGAACAAATACTTTCTTTCTTTCTAAAATAATGTTTGAGGCTGATTTAGCAGGCATGTCACTTCATTGGCTGATGCACTGGGACAGTATAGATCCGTGCTAGATTTCATTTTCTCTACCCATGTGAGATTTACCATTTATATCCAGAAAGCCTGGGAGATTCATGTGTCTCCTTAGTGACATCAGATATGCACCACACATTTTAAGTCTCATACCAGGTTATAGAAATCTGACTGCAATAAAGTTTATAATTTTGTAACCTTCTGACTTACTTTTAATCAAGGAGTAAACAAACCTATGAAGTTGTAAGGGCACACAAGTAAGAAATGAGACGTGAGGTAGTCCAGGCCTGTGCTGATGAAGTTTCTTAGGAGCACACCAGAAAAGGATGTCAGTAGACCACCTGGGTAGCTTTGCATAAGTATCTATGTCATGCTGAGCTGCAATGGATTTCTGCCCTCAAGACCGCTGTAGAGCTGTGTGGGTTCCTTGCCTTTTCAGTGTGGGGCCTGACCTTTTTGCTAGGCTGGGTGAGTGTAGAAGCTGAGCCTCCACAGCCCACTAGGGAGAAAGGGAGAAGGTTCTGTAATGTCTCACCTCTCTGGGGAAGCAATGGGATGGAAATTTCAGCCGGAGACATGAGTACAGCTTGGGTAAGTGTCCTGATTTTATTGTACCTGTTTGGAGTTGGGGAAGGAAGGAGAACATGGGCACCTCGTAGGGAATGTATGCTATGTGACAGTGGACAACTGAGCAAGAGGTGCCCATTGCAGAAACCTTGTGCTTAAAGGGAGGAAATTACTTCCAGAGTCCCTTAATTCCATATCACACACCATCATGAGAAAAAAATGGCCTCTTTAACCAACAGTTTTGGAGATTTTTCTCATTTTTTGCATAGTATTGACAGCCATATATGCCTATACACCAACAGTGACACAACATAGCTAACTAGCACCAAAGCAGAGGGCGTATAATCTCAGCAAGCAGTATTGTACATGTGTCATCGCTAGTGCACACTCTGCTCACAACCTGAACTCACTCTAACAACTCTCTGCATGCGGCTGTTCACATTTGTGTTCCCTCTAGTACTTTCTCTGCCTCTATCAAATTTTGTAGCACCTTTTTTAAAGTGGTGTCATACAGGTTGGGAAGACAAATCCTGTCTATTCATTCCTTTTATGTATTCCTGGATATAACAATTGCATGTGGCAAGAATTCAGGTTATTAAGCTCTCTACCATCTCTCTCATGCTTTCTTTCCCCTCAGCTTTGTGTATCAGTCATATTGCTGGCTTACTACAGCATAAGATTTGGTTTCTCTTCTGATGCTGCCACGCTAACTTGAAAAACATAAGCCTCAGCACAGTTCTGCAGTCCTTTCAGTAACATGGATGCTTCGGTCATTCAGGTGGGAAGGTCACTGATTACTTTTTCCTAGTGTAATTTCTGGACATAATTCAGCCACTTTTCTACATTTTTTTTTCCTTAATACAGTAATATTGGAATTTCTTTGTTGAAATTCAGTCAGGTAAAGAGGGTGCTCATCTGTCCAAAGATAAAGCTTCTCGGTACCTGTTCTTCACCACTCCTATAGTAATCAGTGGAGGCCAACTAGTCCATAGGTTGGTGTTTCTTCTCATTCATGCAATTACAAGAGCCAGATGGGAGCATTTTATTGGGTGGATGACAATCTGCATGACTGTGGGAACCTCAAGCTGATACAGACTAAACAGGGGTAGAAAACCGATGCTACAGACTTGCTCAACGCCATACGGATTTTTCCTCTTGAAAGAGCTGGGGCTGCCAGACATGACAGCTTTATGGACATCCTCTAGGTATCCTTTAACAGGTTATTGGAATGCTGGGAGTTGTCAGTAATTAATTAACTGATACATTGGGTCAGATTGCTTTTAACAGAGCATACCTGAGAGGTCATGTTAGACGTGAAGCATTGATTAAGTGATTACAACGTATGCAGAGTACTGGAATGGCCTGTGGCTGGAGCTGTTAAGGGGCGGTTGCGGAGCCAGTTTGGAGATCAGCCCATCTACATAATTAGGACTTGGAGCAAGGGTTTTCTCCCTAATATGGGAGCATTAGAGTACATCTAGAAGTATCAGGCTAAGAACCTCAATGAGAATTGTAGTGATGCTAAATTAGAAAAATGTTAAGCGTGCTAGGTCGGGCATGAAAAAAACAAGTGCATGCCAGAATGCAGGTTGCCTCTACAATCTTGCTCATGGATGCGATGACTGTCTTGATGATGATAGAACATGAAGATCAAATGGTCTCACCTTTGTGTGATCCCTGCCTCATTTGGTGCAAAATCTACAACAGAGTGAATGCCAAGAGCCCATAATTTGTCACTGACCTCTCTGAGAAGAGTGGTAGTATAAAACCAAGATAGCACAATAGAACAAAGCAGCCTATTTTTTCTTTACTAGCATAGAACATACAGGAGTCTGATACAAAAGAGAGAAACCTGTAGCAGCCTAGAGGACTACAAGCAACAAAGGATTATATTTTAGTTTATAAAAAGAATGTCTTTCTAAAACAGCAAAGATATTAGTACTGAAAGCATACAGAAAAATGTTGCTCTTATAGTTGCTAATATGGGTTACATTTAGGATGTGCACCTAGAAACACATTGGTTTACGATTTTATAATCAGAGACAGACTATAGTACCACAGCAGCAGGATAAACAGGATGACCTTTATTATGCATATTAAAATTAGAATAGAAAATGGAATTAAAATAATTTTCTAGTGGTATTAGACTGTCAAGTTTGATAGAATTAATGCGATACTTACTATATAGTTATATTCATTGGATACCTTCATTTTTATGTACAAACAAGCATGAAGTGGCCAGGATATGCTCTGAGGGAGCCAGCTGAAGCAAAGCTCTGCAAGTGGTTCAAAGCTGAACTTCAGTTTGTGACGTTTAGTCTGACCTGAGGGGTGAGGAGAGGCAAGGTTAGTATGGACTATACATGTGTGTCACTGCTTTTTCTTGGGTCCACAGGACCACAGCTTAAGGAATTTCTTGTAGAAATCTTTTGACCATATGTATTCACCTCTCTCCAAGAAGTTTATAAAGCAATAGTTTGTTTGACAAGAAAATGTGAAAGTTCTGTAAGAGTCCAAAGTTTTGTCCATGATTTTTGCTTTTTATTTTTATATTTTGCATTCTACAAGAGGGTGAAGTCTTTTCATTTGCTGTTACACACAGAGAAGCGATTGTGATACTTGGGTTTTAACCCCATTCATGAGTGGTATTAGAAAGACAGCTAACCTTTCAAGCTATCCTCAGTGTAACTAACTGTAAAATTGGGATATTAGTACCTAATTGAGATGCGTATAGTAGGGCTTAATTGGTTAATACATGTAAATGTCATTAAATTTGCAGGTGAATTACACTTTTAACATGTTAGGCATGAGTTTCTTTGTATTTTAAAATAACCAGCACTAAGAACTGATCATTACAAACAGTTTTTACAAACACATTTACTTAAAATCTCTCTACTGAAAGACAAATTATAATACTATATATTGAACTAAGATGATTAAGGGAGTGGAACATCTTTCTTATGAGGAGAGGCTGGAGGAGCTGGGTCTCTTCAGTTTGGAGAAGAGGAGACTGAGGGGTGATCTCATTAATGTTTTTAAATATGTAAAGCGTGAGTGTCAGGAGGATGGATCCAGGCTCTTCTCAGTGTTGGCCAGTGATAGAACAAGGGGAAATGGTTCCAAACTGGAACATAGAAAGTTCCCTCTTAATATAAGGAGAAACTTTTTCACTGTGAGGGTGACAGAGCACTGGAACAGGCTGCCCAGAGAGGTTGTGGAGTCATTCAAGACCAATCTGGATGTGTTCCTGTGTGATCTACTCTAGATGATCCTGCTCGGGCAGGGGGGTTGGATGTAGTGATCTTTTGAGGTCTCTTCCAGCTCCTAATATTCTGTGATTCTGTGAATATGATTTTCAAACAGAGAAGGGAATTAACATTTACTAGAAGAAGATGAATGCTAATAAAATTTCCTTGAAGAAAAAACTTTGTAAATATTATTTTCAATATGTCTGTTTATGGGCCTGTATGAAGTATCTATCTATCTATCTATCTATCTATCTATCTATCTATCTATCTATCTATCTATCTATCTATCTCCATGTACTCAGTCATTAAGCTTAAAATAGATTCTCTAAAATCTTTCAGTGGAGTTGTCAAGTCATTTTTTTGCTCATCTGTTTACTTGTTGATGAATGTTTTGGTCTTGGCTTTTCTGCCTAAACAGAGCATTATTTTTTTTTAATTAGGTCTGTAAACCATACAACCTCAAACTTTAGAGGTAACAAAAGTTTTCAGACCTCTAGCCACCTTGCAATTAGAGCTTCTTTCTGTTTGTGACTGTGTGGACAGTTCTGTAGCTTTATTAACACAGACATTTTTTCATAATGAAAGTGAACAGTAGTGAAGAAGTAAATTTAATATCTTGCTATCCTTGCATATGATTTAACATCTGGAACAAGCAGAAATACTCTATGCTGCTGCATCTTTGAGGTTATTTCAACTGAGGTTTTATTTTTTTCTTCACTTCATGAAGAGTTTAACATCTTTTCAACTCACGCCTCCCCCCAACCCCTCCCCTCCCTTTTTTTTTTCTAAAGTCAGTCTTGCACTAAATGTAAGATCAAAGAAAGAGGAGAAATGTACCTAAGTTAGCCATTAGGTCCAAGATAGTTAGGATTTTTCACAAGAGGCTCCACTTGCTGTATTTAGGCTGCTGTGTCTAGAGTGCATGTGACGCTACATTTTAAGATGATACAACTTCAGTGCCAGAGCTG
The DNA here is from genome assembly GCA_013399135.1 of Heliornis fulica. Lineage (NCBI taxonomy): Eukaryota > Metazoa > Chordata > Aves > Gruiformes > Heliornithidae > Heliornis > Heliornis fulica. Next base: position 764,092 of record VXBZ01012839.1, on the reverse strand, counting down.
GGGTGCTGGAGAGCCAGAAGGCTAGGTAAAAACTTTCCTGGCTCTGGATCACCAGTAGCACATGAATGTAGCATGTGAACCAGAGTGCACATTCTCAAGAAGAGAAAATGAAGTTTAAATTCCTGAAAAAGCTTAGTAAATTACCAAATACATATTTTAATAGGAGGTTAACTGACATAAGGTGAAACAAGCCAACAGACACTGCTTATAGCTGTCCATGGTTGCTACTGTGTAAGCTCATCTTCAACACATGGTTCTCAGGCTGGAAAAATTTGCAGATTCTCTTACCTGCTGGTTGTTAGTGCTTTGAAAACTGTTTACAAACAAAACCTTACTAAGTACAGTCTAGTAGTTGTTTCTTTATTTTGCTTCTTGTTTTAGTAGGGAAGCCTAAGACAGCTGACAAACTGTGAAGAAATGCCAGAAACTTGGCTGGCTAGTCTGGATATTTCTATCCCTTCATCACGAGAATTAACTGTTCATATTTCTCAAGAGTTTTGAGCAAAGGATAAATAGCTTTTGTTGGTTATTGCCAGTTCTTTAAGAGCTCAATTTGCAAAGCTGTGTTTTATTCCTCTGTCCTGTAGTCCTGATCCATGATGATATTTGTTATGACAGCTTCCTTTTTGCTGGCTTCTGTCACATAAATCAAGTTACTCCACAAAAAATAAACAAAGTGAGGTTTTTTTTGGTTGGGTTTTTTTTTTTTTTCTTCTCAGAGAGAAAGGAAAACAATTTGCAAAAGTTCTATGAATGGTATTTAAACTTCCTGAACCTTTTTTTTTTTTTTTTGACTTTTCATGAAATCTTTTGTAGTAGAACTGTGACTGAATTTTAAAAACACAGCAGCATCCAATACTAGATCTGTTTTAGCCTTCACTTCTGACTACAGAATTGACCAAGGCTTATTTTAACAAGGTACAGAATCTTCAGTAAGTGACCCAAATGTAGCATGGTAGTCTAATCCACTACATAAGCTTGTGAACTATTATTTCACTGAGATACACGAGTATAACCATTACTAGAAACAAATCCCAAAACCGAACCTTGTGGTAGGGTTTGGGTTTTTTTGTTTTGGAAAATTAACAATAGTGAAATATGCTACATTGACAACTTAAAAATTGAAGATCTTCCATCATTGTGGTATGATTCGTACTATCTCAGTTCTGATCTGGCAACAGCCTGGGAGAGTTTGAAGTGGTTTTATTCTCTACGTTCATTCAATGTGCCTTTTTGTGCAAATATGCCCACTCTGATATGCACTTCTACGCTGGTTTTTTTTTTTTTTTATATGGACATCTCCCTGCTGGGGTTGAAATAATTTGTTCCTATTTAGTTCTATATGTTATTCAACACCATCAGCTGATAGTAGCATAACCTGGAGTGGAATTCCTGCAAGAAACCTAAGCATGGAAAACTTTATCTGGTATTGTTAGCAGTTCATCCTCATCCTTACTTGAGAGGAGTAATTATTAATCTGAAGATCTGAACTGTTCTCTTGTGATTGTGGAAATAGTCCCCAGTATAATGGCTAAATATCAGCATATTTTTGGATACTTTTTTGCATATGGAGTATGTAAAGTTGGATTCCAAAATTAGGACAAGAATTTCCTTAAATTTAGCATGTTTGTTTTTAATAATCCCTGCAGCATAAACAGGAAGAACCTGGTTTTAGCCTATTTCATTTGTGCTTCTCACCAAAAGAAGGCTTATCAAAATAATTTTTTTTTTTTGTTGTTATTTGGATGGATGGCTTGGGGACTAACATAAAGCTTATGGAATACTACTCTGTCCTCAATGAATGAAGCACTGCAATGCCTCAACTTCTTTCTTTTCATTTGGATAGTAAGAAGGCACCAAGTCATAGGACTACCTGACCCACAAATTGGTTATTTTGGGTTTTTTTTTGGAGAGTTTTTTTTTTTTCCCCTCTGTTTTTCCTGTTCACAGTAATGCCATTTTCTTGTTAAAAAAACAGTTCTTGCAGAAAATACCTTACCAGTTGCACTAGGTTCCTTTTTTCTTCCACTAGCTTACGTGTGATTTTCTAGTTCTTGAAGTGAATGTTCTATAGCTGAATTGTGCTAGGCTCAGGACTGGAGAACTTAGAACAAAAATGTCTTGGAGTACCAGCAGGCACTATAGAATCCACAGGACACTCTTTCTGCTTCATTTTTCCTCAGAAATGGGACAATGCATCTTATTGAAGAATTTCTAAGTATATTTGCATGCAAGGAAGAGAGGAGTAAAACACTAACATCAGCAGGAAGAGTCAAAAAGAATCAAATTTAACCAAACCACATCTTTTTCCCATGCATTGTCTCTCATTTTCAAGAAATGTAAAGCCCGTTTCTTGTAGTTGTCAAGTTTATGTGTATCTTTCTGTATTAACTGACAATATATTGCGTGCAGAGACTGTACTTCTGTAACTTTCAGCTTTAAGCTCTTCCTTCTTGCATCATGTGTGTGTGTGTTCTTCTGCTAGTGATGTCTCCAGATGATGCAGAATTAATGCTAGCTGAGCTATATTTATCACTCCTCGCCCAGAAGGATGGGTGGATGAAAGTGGTGAGTAATGGGAAAAGTTGCTGTTTAACCAACTGCAGAGGATGGTGGCTTTTGTTTGAGCTCTGTTCTTTCATAGCCAACCAAATAATTTTCAACTTCCATATACTTCTGTGGGAATCTTTGGTACTTAAAAAGGTGTAATGAAGAATAGCAACTGGCTTTAGTTCCCAGCAATAAGGGAAAAAAACCTTTTGGTTCTTAAAATGCAGAAGTTATTCCAAGTTGAGCTGCGCTATACTGACTTCTGGTTGGACTGTATACCTGCTTACCGCTCTGTTTTCAGCAGCAGTATCATATCTGTTATCTCTGTGAAAGGCTGTGGTTTTGCCTTTTGCTGGAATAACCAGCTCAAAGATGTAAGATTAAAAAATGAGGCCGTGAGAAGCAGGGAAGGAACCTGTTTGCTAATTCAAGTATTCCCACACCTTGTCTTGAACTCCTTCCTGATCATGCAATCTTCTGTTGGGGTAAAGACACCTGTATTTAGTGGTGTAGTGTCTTAGCTACATAGGACCCTTTCCAAAATGTATTTTCAATAGTATATGCCTATTTATAGACAGGAAGACAGGTCTCTTTTACTATGCAGTGTTGCTGGCAAAGTAGGATACAGACTGTACCTCTTGGATCAATCTGGTGAATGTAGTTCCTTCAGCAAAAAATAAAAACCAAACTACCTCTGGCTGGTCTGGTGTTTCAGTTCTACAGTGGTACATCTTACAGATGGTAAGGCAGCTAGAACAAGAGAGATAAGCTCAGGTTCTCCAGCCTCTTTAGCTGCTTCCTTTGTTGTTTGAACTTTGTATTCCAGCATTTCCTGCAATATTTTTTTTTCTTGTTTTTGTGTGACAGACAGTTGCGGCCCTAGACGTTGTGACAGAGACCTGGAACAAGAAAAAACCTCACTTGAACTTTTAAAACCTCAGGTGTGTTATTTAGAATACAATAATGTTGGATGGCCTCAAAGTAGACTTTATCATAGCTTTAATCTCTTTTATTTCTTTTCCTCAGCTCTGATTGTTGCATTCTTATGATCAAGCAAGCATTGATGCACAAAGATGTACAGTTGCTTCAGTATTGCAATTTACTTTCCCACGATAATGCAGCCAGCCAACCTGAAATTCACCTATGTGTAATGGACTGAAGTATAGTACTTCAGGTTTGTTGTGAGTCAGTCATCTTATGCTTCGAAAAAAATAATCTCTGTGTATGTGTGCAACATATAATTATAAGAAAAGCAGTAGCAGCCACTTCCATTCAAAGATTAGGGAATTCTTTGCAATTAAAAAATTCTTATGATCTTTCTTTAGGTGTTCTATGCCTTAGTGGTTAGCAACAGGCCTCTGAAACTTGGCAGAAGGATAATCCTTGCATTCTTTTTGTTAGCTTCATGAAAAAAAATTTAGATTGCATGAACATAAGGTATCAAAAATACCATTTACATGTCAAAATCCTGCAATAATCTACAGAGCTCGAGGATGTCGTCTCACACCATCTTTCTTCTTCACGTTATATACTCTAGGTGGGACACAGAGAATTGTAATCACACTTCATCTTGGAATGTCCTTTTGCCTGCAAGTATTGTCTACTAAGAGCAAGGAACTTTTCTGTTTTCCTGGTACAGGGTGAGAAAAATGCCAGGTGCATTGAAAAACCTAGTGATACTTTACCTGGTGGAGCTAATTTTACTTAGCTCTGTTCATTCTGTATTTGAAAGGGAACACTGCTGTCTATTAAAAAACCCAAACCCAAACACCAAAACCAACCTTGTACCATAACATATATTACAATCAAGTCTGAATTAAATCACTCAATATGTTATTATGTCTTAGTTGTTGAGTACAACACTTATTAAATATAATTCAAGCCTAACAGCTATAATGTGCTATATAATGTAACATGAGGAATTTTTAATTGTATTCTGGACATACCATGATCAACAAAACTGTCATTAACTTAAGTGGAAGCCAGATGAGATTACTGGATAAAAATTTCAGAAAAGAGGTTTTGGTTGGGTTTTTTCTTTGTTTGTTTGGATTTTTTTCTTATCTACTGTCTTCAAAGCTTTGTGTTTCTGGATTTTGAAAACTCTCTTAGCTTAGAGTATATTGCATTATAAAGTCTATACAAATACTTACTTTAAAAGAATGTTAACAAGTTTACAAAGTGAAGCTTTCAAAATATACCAGAAAATGCTGAACTTCAAGGTGCCTTTGCATTAAAAAAGTGAGTGAGCTTGTAGCAGAGCTGCATTCATTCACAATCACTATGTACTTTAACTATGCTCATACCACACTGCTATGTATAATAGGAAAATAATTAAATATATTAATTATGGTAGTTTTAGACATACTTCTGTCTTCTTGAGGACAAAAGAGGAATCAAAGAGCCAAAAGGCAAGAAGTTTTCTTAGGAAACATGCCATTTGGGACACTCAGCTTCTGTGTTGAAGGGGAGGTAAAGCAAAAAAAAAAAAAAAAGGAAAAAAACAACCCCCCCTCTTTTTTTTTTTTTTTTCTTGTAGGAGTCTCCACAAGAATGGAAAGATGTAATTCAAGGTCATTAATTAACAATAGGAAACTCAAAGCAAACTCAGAGGTACTCTATAGGCCCATGGCAGCATGGGATTGCTGATTTTCATTGGCTGCTTCTCAGGACAAATGTAAGCAGCAGAGTTTCAAACACACAAGTGTGGGCATATGCTTCTGGGGAAGGGGTGTGTGTGTGTGTGTGCATGCATGGGAATCACTTTACTGTCATTTGGATGGTCTTATCCTCGGGTACTAAAGTAGTACTAAATCACACTGTCATACTAATATAGTTCAAGAAAAGGTGTAGTGCATTGAATGTATATGCATAACCTGCTTTTTAAATCCCTTTAGCTTGTTTATCATTGGCTATTAAATGTCTCTGTAAATGGGAATATAAGAAATAGGTTGGAGATAGGAAAACAGAAACCAAATTTCCAGTAGTTTAGCTTAGAAATGGATAATGATGTCATCATTACTCTATTTCATACTATCTTTGTCAATAAGATTGAAGTACCTACTTTTTAATCTGCTTCTTTTTCTTTTTTTCCCTGTGTGTTTCATAGCAGAGTGCTAGTGATGCTATTTCCTGGAAGACATCTGAAGTTATTAGTTTGGACATTAAACACTATTTTTAACTATTGTAAATTAAAACCAGGTGCAAGTGAAGCTATGTAAAAATAACAAAGCACAAGTAACAAATAACATAGCACAAATAACATTACAAATCTGGTAATAAAGGCAAAAATATCTGTACTACAGTCAGTCTCTTACAGATAAATTGAAGTGTGTATTAATGATTGTCTTGCTGTGGATAGTTTTCAACAAATTATTTTGATACAACGTTTTCATTTTGAGATTCAGCAAAATGAGTTACATGAATAAACTCTAAGACAAATTTTCTGATGGTCATACTAGAAGAATTCTGTGACAGTTGGTTTTTTTTCTGAAGTGTTTTATTTCAGAGGACTCTGTTCAAGCACACTATTTTTTTCAGGAGAAATTATATTTTTTTCTTTTAAAGAAGACAATACATTTTTATTTGACTTGCTCTGAAATGTAAGATGATTGTATCATGCACATGCAGTCATATATGCATAGTATTCTGTAAACTGGAAAACAGGCCATTTTGATTTATGAAAAGTTTCAGACTGAGTCAAACTTTCAGTTTATAAAGCATTCAGAAATGCTGTTTTTCCCTCTTATAAATGTTTGATGATAAGGTAGAAAAACAACTGTATACATAGGTTTTCTATAAAAATTACAGAATTCATTTGGTGCTTGGTTCTACACTAAATTTACTGGCATTTATTAGCTAATGTTAATCGGTTGGTCAGTGAGATTTCAGAATTATAGCTGTGTATACATGTTAGGCTAATGACTGCTAAAATTACTTCAAGCTCTGTTATTATGTGAAGAATTCAGAAAAAGGAACAGATCTGACAGGTATCCATAAGGGTCCCAATATATTGCTTCCCAGTTGTTTGGAGGTTGATTTATAAGTATTATGTTATTCTGAACATTTAGATTTCTTTAAGTAATGGGTTTGCTCAACTTGTAATATATATTTGTGTATATTAAAAAAACTCCATACTGAGCATATTAGCAGCTCATTTGTGGTAGCTATACCCAAGAAAATGTGTAATTCCCAAGCAGTTTGGGAATTGTTTTTAAAAGTCTAAGGAAATTGTGTTTGAATAGCCCACACAGAAGTGCCAACTTCTAATTGTGCAGGAAAAAAATAAATAAACAAGTGATTTTTATATTTTGTGTATACATACGCTGTAAAAACCCAGACATTTCAAAGGTCAGCTAAGCCCCACTGTCATTTAAATAACTTCAACCTATACAAAGGATCCTCACAAAACTTCCAGCTTCTAAGCAATCACCACCAAAATATATACTCTGTAATGCAAACTTGGTCCTCTAAAGGTTTTCTCATACAGACAGCTCTATCAAAGATCAAGAAAATATTCAGATGATTCAGGTTGTATGGGGCCAGGACTAAAGACAGCGCGTTGGGATGCTTGGAAGCACAAATATAAGGTGAAAAACATTCTAAAACCAGAGGCAGCCTCACAATTATCTAGTATCAGTGCTATAAAGTGACACTGATGATCAGCAGGCTCAAAAGCTAAAAAAGCCCTCCTGTATTTATATAGCACTGTAATGTATTTTAGCTTCATAATAACATGAAGCACAAACTAATGAGCACATTGACTCATACCCTTGAAATCTGAGACAATGTTATAACTTCGTTACAATTTCAGATTATATGTTACAAAATACTTCTTCAGTGGTAGACAGTTGCAGCTGTGAGTTTTCATTCCCTTTGAAAATTATGTGCAGGTGATGGGTGCTAAAAAAAAGGACATTTGAGAAATTTGCCAATCATCCTGTGGGAAACTGGCACCAGAATTAGGACTTTCAAGATGTAAATTTTCAAGGTCTAGGGAAGCATCACAGCAAGCCAGTCATCTCTCTTCTCCTTCCTCTGTTCCAGAGTTTTGTTTTTCAGTTTCTTCACAGTATAATGGGCCCATTTTGTCACTGCGGTCGGTAGCACTCCTTGTTTATTACACACCACGGGATTTGGATCTATAATTTTATCCATTGCAGATAATAATCTAGGCCAGGTCTGTACAAGAAAACGTTGAACTGGTTTCAAAAGAATGACTGTAAGCCAGATGCACTTAAAACAGTTTGCCACCTCCTTAAGTTGTTTTTGTAATTTACAAAATTCAGCTCAACTGATTGAAGAGATGATAAAGTCAATTTAAGTCACCCGGTTTAGGGAGCTGCACCTGCAACTGTTCCCTCTAGACAAGGTCTTGCCTAGTAAGTAGGAGGATCAATGGCAGGTTAATGCAATTGGCAATGTAAGAAGCTGGAAAAAAACAGACTTCTTATTTGTGTGTGCTATTTTGTAAACTATTCAGGCAGGATTTTTTTCTTCATATATATCTCTAAAGTGACAGCTAACACTCTGCTAAAATTAATACTAATAATACAGATAATAATGTGCTAAATTGTTTTCAATATAATTATTCCAATTTTACCAGAGTGTGGTGCTGAACTGAATTTACTCCATTAAGATAAATACAGCTAACTGTAGCAACGGGCCACTTTGCGTTCGCTCTGGTGGGAACCGCATGCTTGTGACTAAAGATGAGATAAAAGGAAGTAGATACAGAAAGAGGAGAATGTATTGCTTTGTCTAAATTTATAGTTCACAGAGTACTTGTTTTCCTTGGCATATGTTATTTGCTATATAATCTAATAAATAAATAAAGGCATTGATTGTCTAAAGCATGCTGAGTGATGACCTGAACTAGCAAGTATGCTTTGATGGGGAACTCTTACTTGGAGAAACAGAACAATATTCATCAGTGTAAGATCAACTTATTTGCTGTGGATGAAGGGTTTGATTCTTCTCGGTCTTCTGTGATACAAGCATAATTAGATTAATGCAAAGCAATGAAGTGATTTGTTCATTTGCTCTGTTTTGATTCTTCTACATGTTGGCCCATTTCTAGTTTTAACACAGTATGTTAAAATAACAGGGAGGAAAAAGTGGTACAAAGGGGTGGCTTTTTCCTTGGCTACTTGTTCTGTATTTCCTGTCCAGCAGTAGGTGTAAAAGGAGGAATAGTTCTAGAGAAGTAGTGCCACAGTTGTACCAACAATTTATGCTGTTGATAAAGAGCAACAAGTACAGTTTTAGTTTCTGGTCTTTGCTGAATAAACTGAGAAAAGCATACAATACGTATCCTCCTGACCCTCACAGCACATGCCTCTGCTTTCAGCAGGAGAAAGTTATGCTGCATTAGCAATAGAGGGTAAAGAAGAGGCAGGTTTTTAAAGGTGCTCAGGCAGCTGAAGAAGTAGGTAGACAACTAACAGGATTTAGGACCCATGCCTGGAAAACCTAAGTTTCCCATATTTAAGAGTCTCATATAAAATTTTTACAGAAAACCTTCCATTTCCTACCACTGATGCCCTTATTTTAGATACCAAGTTCTCATGCCCTGCAAGGACTGGTTTGACATATATTTCTGGGAATCCCAAAGGTACAGCTGCTTTTCACGCTCACTACTCTATGTTCTCAGACAAAAAAAAAATATCACTATGGGGATGTGGACACCTCCTGTAGGCAGCATGAGATTTCTTCTGTGAGTGTTTCTTTGCCTTTTTTTTTTTTTTTGTCACATCACACGTGTCTTTAAACTCTGTTATGCTTTACACCATGAAGTAAGGGGCTGGTCAGCAGGTGGAAAGCCAGTCCAGATGGCCCTCCGACTCATCTAGCTCCTCACGGGGAATGAGCGCCGGCTGCTCCCATAGCTATCAGCCGCTCCTGTCATTTCTTCCTAGGGCCTATTCCACCCCACATGCGGTTCCAGCCATGTGCTGAAACGCGGCAGCCAGGTGTGCACCGCTTGGACCGCCACTCCGGTCGCCGCGGGGCCTGGAGCTGCCGCCGGACAGGGACGCCCGGGGCCTGCAGGCCCTCGCCTGCCGTCTCTATCAGTGTCCTGTGTTGGAGCGCACCCGTCCCGCCCAGCGGGACGGTCCTACCGGGAAGCCCGCGGCACGGCCTCAGTGCGGCAGCCCGGGCCCCGAAGCGGCAGACGGACGGGAGGGCCGGCGGGACCCGCGTCGGCCTGCCCGGGACTATTGCGGGCGCACTCAGCCCAACCCCAGGTGGCGGCGGGAGCCCTGCGCTACTGCCGCCCGCGGCCCGGCCGCGCTTCCGCCCGCGTCAGCTGACTGCTGCGAGGAAGCGGCGGCGGCCCCGTCCCGGCCCCGAGCCCGCGGAAACACCGGCGCGCCAGCCCCCGCAACCATGGCAGGGGTCGTGGTGAGCGGAGCCCAAGTAAGTGTCTGCGGCTCGCAGGGCCTGGGCGGCGGCGGCCCCACCTGCCGGGAGCAGCGCGTCCCCGCCCCCGGCTCTGGTAGCGGTCACCCGAACTTGGCGCCGACTCTCCGCCGCTCGGCCAGGGCCGGTCCTGGCTGGAGGAGGCTCCCGCGGGGAAGGGGGACGGCGGGCTCGTATGAGGCCGGGGCGGTTTAGTTGTGAGCCGCGCGTAGGCGACGCGCTGCGGGACTCTGCTCAGGCATCACCCCTCGCAAAGACGCTACTCCGCTTTGCCTTTTGGGAAAGAGCCAAGCAGCCGTTCCTGCGCCCGAACGCGCCGGGGAGCAGGCGAGCGGGCGGGGCGGCCCTGAGGGTGTGTGCTGGCAGTGCCCTTCCTTAACGGATAGGTAATGGGGGCCCGGGGGAGCTGGTGACAGGGTGACTGGTGACTACTGTGCCAGCTTTGCTGCTGCCATAGCCTGCTCACACGCAACAGGCGTGTTCCTGAGGCGTTGCTGTGGGAGCGGCGCGGCTCCAGGAGCTCACCCCGAGCGAGATCCGCAGCCGGCGGTGCAGACCGCGCCCGGGTCCGGCCGGCCGAGCGGCATCTTGCCGCTCTCAGGTTTGGGCAGGCTGTGGGAGTAAACCGGGGGAGAATGGCTGAAGTGTGCCGAGTATCATTCCTGCTGAAAGTAAACGCTATGCATGTGTTCTTTTGGTTAAAGAGAGAGGTTGGGAAGTAAAACAAGTTCTACAGGCCTTTACCCTGTACCTTATTTGGATACTGAATTTTTTTCTTGGTATCATTTGATACAATTAATGCTGAACCTGTGACTAAAACTAGAAAAAATATATTTTTTCCCCTACAAAAAAAGAAGAAAAGAAGCATGTCTGATTTGTAAAAATGTTTTGCCTTTAAACCAGGGTGCTGCCCATCTAATTACTTAATTAATCTGGTTGCTGTTTCTGTGGGGAATTAATGTAAATGTGTGTGTGATGTGGAGGCCACTGGCTACTTTTGTAGCTGCCGTAGGACACGGTTCCTGTGGTCTCAGTGGTGCGCTATGGAACTGAGTAACATGCTGCCTTCTTCCCTTGAGCATGCCTTGAGCCCCTTCAAGTAAAGCGTATTCTTAATTTGGCTGTGTGCCTAACGTACAATGTTCTGCAGCATAGAGTAAAATGTAGTGCTTAACTGACTGTAAGTATTCTCCAGATGTAATTCCCTTCAGTGGAAGGAAATATGCAATATCTAGAGTTCTTACATGACCTATTTGATGATATTCTTTAATAAATATGTTACTTTATGAGTTACTAAGATTACAATATCATTGTAAAATGATTGCAGAGATTAAATGGTAATATCCTCTGAGCAGAAGAGAGGGGCAGCTGCTATTGAGTAGGTAACTTATGTTGTAAATATTTTGTAAAAACATATTTTTTTCCTGAATTATATACAGTATGTTGAAGAGTATGCAAGAATGTTTGAGACATCCATAGCCTAACTCATTCTGAGCCTTATGGGAAACTTTCTGACCATTTCAGTGGTATATTGAGCAGGGCACCAGTAATAAGAATGATTGACTGCCAACCTCTATTAGCTCTTAGCTGGACAATTAAGCAATGGAAGTGTCTACAGCCAGTTTTTAATCCCACGTGATGTTCTGTGACTGTTATAGAAAAATCTAAGAAATCTCCTGTTACTGATGTGTTTTGCACCGAAAGAGCTTGGGAAAAGTGTGCTTGCTCCCAGCCCAGCGATGACATCATGGGATGTGTACTTGAAAGCGCATACTCATTTTGAGGGTATTTGAGATGGATGAAAAAGGAAGAATACTAAATTATGTACATTTTATTGGTTTCTGGGTAAAAGATTTTTGAACTGAAAGAATGTAAATGAAGAAATGTTATTCTTCTGTTACCCAGAACTACTGAAGTCTTGTTTTATATCAGCATTGCTCAAGGATTAAAGAGCAGAAGAGTGAGGGAGGAAACAACTCTTGAAAACTTGTTCAAAAAGTCTTGTGCATTGTATCACCGACAGCCACTGTTGTTCTTACAGTAGAAAGTTCTGGGGTATCCAAAGCAAGTTCATGTATTGTGGGATATAGAGATCTGAAGTTGATTGAACTTTGTGTATTTTGTGGAAAAGAAAATAAAGCTATTTGTTTTAAATTGAAAAAGCTGGTTATGCTGTGAGTGTGCTGAAGTGGATTTTGTGGAAGTAAAATTCTTTTTACAAGTCCTCAGCATTAAAAGGTCATGACAGCCATATTCCATATACAGAAACACCTGTGAATAGTCTGTGTGTACCAGTTGTGCAAAAATATTTGTATATTATAGCAGTTCAGATGTTGAAGCTTTGCAGTGTTTTATGTATTTTGCCTCCTATGTGCTCCAGAACACATTTGTATGAACTCTCTTCTTCAACTTCTAGTGGGGCTAGAACATTTCTGGCCAGGTAAGTTTCTGAAGCAGTGAGAATGCATGTCAGAGTCTCTTGCTCCTTCTTCATTGCTTGCTCCTGGGTGAAAAGCAGAGTAGTGATCTGTGTTCTTGCTGTGTTTGTAGTTAGTTGCTCAAGACAGTCGTGCACTCTTACTGTTAATAGGCATCATAATTCAGTCATTGTATTTCAGTGTGTTACACTGAACTCTATGATTAATCCAGGGTAGCATTCTGCTGTTGATGTGGTGTGTTTCCAAGGTTTGACAAGCATTAGTTTAAAGAATCCTACCAGCTAGTGAAGAATGCAGCAGTTCTTATATGTGTATCTGTATGTATGCTGTAAAATACATTGTAGTCTTGGCTAAAAACTGGAGGACATCTTCTCCAACAAATTATGCAAAATGGTTTCTGTTATGTCCAAGCCATTAGGATGCCAAGTACCCAAAACAGTTCCTTTACCATTTGTCCTTATATTTTATTCAGTCATGTGCATATCTGCTAGCAGAATTTATTGCAAGAGCAGGTATGGTTTAACAAGAGGAAGAAGTTGTTAAACCGAGCTTCAAGCTACCTGTTTTCTGCTCATAAAAATTATTTCACCGTTGTCAGCTTTATCTGTTGAAGTTATTGAACCAAATGAATTAAATAGGATGCAATATAGTATTATCAGATTGTAATCATTTTTAGGGTCTAACAGACTGGGATGACATACAAAAGTACATACAGTCAGTCTGTTCTGCAGAACAGAAAATGAACAGAAAGTTTGACTAGTTTTTATGCCTATTTAAAATTTATCATCTCTTAGACCAGTGGGGCCTGGTCTTGGAATTTACTTTATATTAAATATTTGGATAATAGTATCTTATAGATAGTGGTCTAACATAGTGTAAATATCTACTTAACTTCCAAGTTGCTATTTAGGGGGCACATTTAGATTTCTTTAATAGAAAATGGGTAATCCAGTGTTTATGCTGTTATGAACATTGGAAGGATGAGCCAATATAGGTGAATAGAATTCATGACTAGTAGTTTGGTAAACTGTAGGAATTCATTGAAGAAAGCAAACAAAAAAACTTCCAAGACAATACTTCAGAGAGAATAGAAAAAGTTTATCTGTTTTGTTGTTCATGTTTTTCTGGAGGTGTTATCACTCACTTTGTTCTTCCTGGGGAAAAAAAAAATAATCTGAGTAGTCTGTGTTTTTGCTACCACTAGTTATTCCTATGTTAAGAGTGGGTTCGAAGGGGTGGTACGAAAAGAGGGAAGACATTCAGAATTATTTTGGGGTATAAGGAGGGGTGTTATCTGAACATAGGTGTTGAAGTCAGAAATCTTGAAGGCTTACATGACTATCTGAAAAAAAACTGCATGGTTGGTTTTTTTTTTTTTTTTTCCAGGTCTTGGGCAGCCCTCTTACTCTGTCCCTAGCATATCACTGGGAATAATCATCTCCTCATGGAATGGCTATGAGAATGGGTTGACAGTAAACTTCTTGGGTATTTCTGGACCAAGCTTTCCAAAGTGATCTTTTGGAGTGTTGTGTGTGCTGATGGGCAAAGTAGAAAGTCCTTTGAATAGCTTCTGATCTTTAAAAAAAATTTCTTCAGGAGTGTATCAGAATGGTAATTCACAGTAATGTAATTGATCAAGTTATTTTTACCTGAAAGCAGACAACACATTGTACATCAGACTATAGATGTAATAAATATTAAGCCGATTGTATCAACAAGAAAATGAGATTGAGATAGATAGCAGTAAAACTAATGTAGCTTAAAGCTGTACTATTTACTGTATTGTGTGTTGTCACTGGATCAATGAGAATTTGGACAGGAAGCTAAATAATCCACTTAATATTTCTTTATTTTTGCTTTCAATTCTCAGGTGTCCTACATTAGTCAAGACTGTGAAGAAATTCCAGAATTTCTAGGAAGAAAATACGGACATATGGCAAAAAGGCTAGATCTTAGCTTCAACTTGTTAAGGTATGTGGCAACGTATAGATTTTTTTCAAGTGCAGGATGGGACACCAACTCCAAAATTGGGATACTTCTTTTTTTTTTTTTCCCTAAAGTAGAAACCTTTATGTATGTTTCGGGTACATTTTATTGTCAAGTGGGTGACACTGGTTTATAGGCAGTATTTGTCTCTCTCTTGCACACTTGGAACACCAACAGCCAGGTGAGTCTGGAAATTTGTTTATTCTCTGTTCAAAATGGAAAATAAGCATTGCTGCCTGAAGAAGTGAAGAATGGGATCAAAAGTGAATTGTTCTTAACCAAAATATGAGTAAGTGTGCTTCTCTCCCTTATTTTTATTTGTAGATCTCTTGTTATTATCATAAATAGTTTGTAATGTGCTTTTCCCTGATGATGAAGATTTTTTTATATGATTTTAATTTTGGGCAGCTGTGTAGCTAAGTGCTAAAGCCAAATGCAGTTTGAATTTATAAATAAATTCTAATTATTTTAATATATGGATTGATTTAAAATTTTACAGTGTTCTGATTAATTATTACAATATCCTTTTTCATTTAATCCTTGTGAGATGGCAATCTGTATCTTTGAGGTTGGCAACTCTGTAGGTGAGCAGGGAAAAAGGAATGGCATGTAGTTGTCTGTTTAAGAAAAAAAATGTAGTTTCCAGTGGTAGGATTGGACTCTTGAAGTTTTCCTTTTTTTTTTTTTTTTTTTTTTAGCGTCATCTTAGAGTCTGCTTGTGAGGAGAAAGACACGTACGAGTAGTGTACTGGTGCCTTGTTCTCTTAGGGAGAGCAGCCACTGGTTTTAACTTAGCAGTTGTAAATATTATCCTGAGCCACTGTCAGCTCTGAAAGAGTAATTCCTACATGCCAGAGGTAGCAGAGCAAAGGAGGCATCAAACAGTCTATGGATTGTTATTGTCTTCTGGCTGATGACTCTGTACCCACAAAAATTGTAATCAGAACAGATGATTTTGCTAGGAGAGGGAATTGAATGGGCATTTTTTCATTTTGTCATGAAGGTAATTCAAGTTTTTCATGTGTATTCAGATTTAACGTATCTTCAAGATGACTGCTTCTTCTTTCACACCTTTGGAGGCACTGCCTCTGGGGAAAAAATGGTTTGTTTCTTTGATTTAATGCGGGATTTGGGGAACAGTACCTCTGTGTTCCTTTTATTTCATAATATAAAATATTAATGTGAAGTCTAGGTGTAAAATACCACTTTAAAACTTCAGGTTGTTAGTTCATGTTTTCATGGAGAGCTTAATTGGTGATGTATTTCAAAAATCTGTGTTTTCATCTCTTCTTTCCATCCCTGCCCAGAACACTATCATTTGTCCTGTTTTGCAGAAGGGATATAATTCTTTTTATTGAGGTCTGGGGAAAAAAAAAAAGTACTGTGTTAAAATCCTTTATGGAGGAACATGAGAGAAAGTGCTAGTTTTTGGGGTAGCTGCAATCAGCTTTTGATGTAGGATAGCTTGCTACTGTAAAGGCTAGAAACCAGTTCTGGGGAAAGGGGAGAGCTCCTGTGTTTTGTTTTGTGAGGGGTTTTTTTTTTGGTTTTTTTTTTGTTTTTTTTTAGCTTAGGGAAGCTAATACTAAGTGTGATGAGAGCAGTAATGTTTTGTTATTTGAGCTGTGGTAGACTAAACATAGAAATTAAGAATGAAGTATTTATTATACACTAGCTGTTCAGACTGGTCTGCACTCATATATGAACGCTGTGCCTGTATATTATCTGAGAGAGTCAGATAAGATGTAGAATAAATGTCACAGCCTTAAATGAATGTGAATTCAGAAGGCTTGTCTTAGGGAGCTGTCATCGTTGTCATTTTCTTTAAACAAATATTATTGCTTGAAAAATCTGACAGTGCTGTAGTACAGTGATGAGTTTTGTGATTTTTATCAGTGAATGATTAATTTGAGAAATTTAGTTCTGTACATTGTTTTCAGTGGGGAAGAAACACTAAACTTAATGTCTCTTTAAAAAAGTTTTCTAGAAAAACATGTCTGTTGGTAAAGGCATAAATTGGGTGAAGACAGCCAAGGGTGATCAGAGTCTAGAAGAAGGTAAAGAGAATATTGTACTTTGCTAGCACAATGGTTATCTGCAGAAAAGTTGTTAGTTTTTGTTACAATGCAAGTCATTGTTAGATCAAAGGGTGTGTGTGTTTTGAAAGAAAATAATATATTTCATTGGTCATTAATTTTTTTAGCCTGCATTTAAATGTTCATTGAAATGTTCAACAGTCACCTGTTCTTGTGTTAAGCAATAAGTAAGTATTTACTAACCCTTTTAAAAATGTTTTGCATATGGGATTTCCATGTCTTAGCCTCTGTAAGTATGGCTGCTGCCAAGGGTATTTTGGGAAGTAATCACCCCCCCGTAGCAGGGAATAAATTCTGTTATGCAAAGTGTCAGTAGAATATCTGACAACATAACCATTACATTAAGAATTTAAGAAATTGTGTATAGAGGGAAGTTGTTTGTTTTTTTTTTTTAATTTTGTGGTCAGCGGTGTTTGCAGTTATTTTATTTGATATTGGTATCATGGGCATAGTTGCATGGAGAGAGAGAGAGAACTTTCTGTCGTAGTAATGTGCTCAGCTTCACCGCCAGTTGACAGAAAACTCTTCCTGCAAGACACCACCATCCTTCCATACTAGAAGTCATGTGCGGTTGTGGCCGTGCAGTCTTTACTGTGTGTACACACACACACTTATCTGTATCAGAGAGACTTATCAGAAAGCTGTGTTTGTACTGCATGATATAGATGTCACAGAACTTTCATTAGCCACTGATAATAATGCAATACTTGATTGAACAATTGCTTTAGTGAATCGTACTGATTTTGATACCTGTATAATGTAGATAACTTTGTTGCAAAAGTCATGATAGAGCCAGGTAAGTTATTTTGCCATTTATGGCTTTCCACTGTAAATGTGTGTTTTCAGAGGCTTGTCCAGGCATGTTGGAAAGAGTGTGGGAAGACTGGCTGATGCTGTTAGTACAGTGACAAATAGTCAAACATACCGTATTTTGTGACTTTTATGCAAAGAACTTTTGCCAGGCTTTTCCCTTAATATATTTCAGGAGATGCTGTTGTGTTTTTCTGGGAAATATAGCTTGGTTTTGGATAAACAAAGGATTTTCTCCCCCACCCAGTTTTGTTGTCCCTTCACACCCTGCCCTTTTTTTCGCTTGTTGAGTTGATACTTATTAAAAATATTAGGGATATCTTCTAATTATTATTCTTATGGCACTTATGTCTCTTTTTCCTGCAAAGAAGAGTATGTAGATTCAGTATTTTTTGTGTGGTGGTTTTGTTACTCAGATTTCTCTGGTTTTATTTTAATTTTTGGGTGCAATGTAAACACATTAATGTACACAGGTCCAGAGAACTAGATTGGAGGAGGGAAGGGTTGTCATTCGTTCTTTTGTATTGGCAATTGACTACAGAGGAAAGTGTAAATTTTTTAACCATTTTTTTTCCTAACTTCAGCATTCTTTCTGGGCTAGAGCTCGTTCGTCTTTATTAAGTAAAAATTAGTGCCTGTGTAGATGCTTAATTGTCTTTGCATCAGATGTAGTAAAACAAATAACAGCACTTGATTAAATAATCACAAAAAATTGTTCTTTAAAAGAATTGTCTATCTTGTTTGCCTTTTCCCAAGAACTAGTGTGTCTCCTTGATTACATGGATGCAACTCTTTATTCTGACACCCAAAGCAAATGACACTTACCAATCACAATGGTTATGCATCTCCCCTTTTCCCTGCGAGCGAAATAAATGTAGAAAGCAAAAGGGGTCTTTTATGGGGATGTTGGGGAAGAAAAGAGGAGTAACCGCTATTTGTTGTGTATGAGGCAAAGGGAAAAACTGGTGTGTACTTAAAAGAATGCTAGTTCTGATCAGCAAGATATGGTACCTCCAGTTGACACCTCTGGTGGATGGAAATCCTTCATCCCCTGACCACTGTAGTCTACTTATGAATTACTTCTCATGCTGCTTTCATTGCAGATTTTGTTTCAATAGTTTCTAATGTCTTTTATCTCTTTTTGGGGCTAATGGGGAGTTTTGAAGAAGATGGAGCCAATCTCTTGTCAGCTGTACAGCAAAAGGATGATAGGCAGTTATCACAGATTGCATCAAGGGAATTTCCAGCTGTTTGTAAGGAAAGGCTGAGTGATAGTGAGAAAGGCTGAGTGGAAGAGGTGCCCAGAGAGGCTGTGGAATCTCTGTCCTGGGTGATATTCAAAGCACATCTGGACAAAGCCCCAAACAACTTATCTTGACTTTGAAGTCACCCTGCTCAGAGCAGGGGATTGGACGAGATGACCCCAGGTGCCCCTTCCAACCTAAGTTATACTGTGATTCTGTAGCTTTATTGGTGTGGGTATCGTAAATGTCCTGAGTTGTAGCAGCTCTGTTAATTGGATGTTGGTAGTGATTTTTCAGCTATTTTAAAAACGAATTATTTGCACCAAGTATTTTCAGTAAGGCATGTTTCAGGAGCAGAGATGTTTTGCTTTGGCAATCTGCTCCCAAGTCTCTCATGGCAACTGTGGTTGATAGCCTTCCGTGATAACAGTACTGTAAAGGCCACTATTTTGTTTCATAATATGTGGAAAGCATTCCCTGGTTCCTGTTTAATGAAAGCATAGACTGTGGGAGGGAAAGTCGCTGATGTGCCAGTGTTAGTGTTACTGGGAGGCCCTGATGAAAAGGATTTCAAGGAGGAATGAAAAACTGTTGTTGATTATTAGAAGTTAAAGATTTCACTGAGGGGAGGAAAAAAAAAGGTAGGCAAAAATCACTGGTGAAGGGAAGAAAAGGAATAATAAGTAGGGATGATGTAATGTAAGTAGGGGGTAGAAATTTGGATGAAATACAAAGTTTTGGGGTTTGGGTTTGTTTTTTTCATGCATCATGGTGCCTTTTGTAGAGAAAATATAAAAACCACTTTTGAATGGGTGTTTTTAATCTTTGATAACTTTCTTTGTGCCAAATTTCTCCTTTCACATGAAAAGCTAAAGGCAGTCTGATATTTGAATAGCAGATGTCAGTATTTTTGTACAAATAGGTGCCATGTTTTTGTAAATAGCCTCTACATTTCATTTCACAGTCCATAGTCTAATTTTGTCCTTAATATTTTTAAACACAGGACTTGTTTTCTTTTTTCTTACAGAGATTTCTTCTGGGTCTAAGCTATGAGGCAAAAGGGAGAGTGAATCTTTAATCTTGGCCAACGAGGGAGGATTAATCCAGTAATTGTGCTCATGGAGATACAGATATCTCTTTCCTCTCTCTAGGGTGCAGATTATTTCTGCTAGAAGCATGAATAATTTGCACAGTGTGTGCTTGTGCATATTTTCCACTGTCCGATTAAGAGCGTATATGTATGAAAACATCCCCTTGAACTTTAATCCTAGTCTGGAATGTTCCTCCATGACTTTTGTGAGGTAGAGGCTTTGTAATATCCTCTCTGTGGACTAGAGATTGTTTGTTTCTTCTACCTACGCTTTTCGCCGGGGCGGCGGGCAGGGGGAGGAGTATGCAAGTGGCAGCTTGAAACTGGGCTTCAGTTTTGCAGGGCATGTTCCTCTTTGTGAATTGAGTATGTTAAAGAGACTTTTTTTATTTTTTACTTCCCTTTTTTTTTTCTCTTTTCTATGCCACTTTCCCAGTCTGTGCAGCAGTAAGACACACAGAACAGGAAGACGAACAAGAGAGATGGAAATAAAAGGCAGAATTTAAAACAAAGCATGACATATTTTTAGAAGCCTCTAGACTGATCTTTATAGCGTTTTAAAATGTTGAAGAAAATGCACTATTGTTAAAACTTTTTGATGGTTTTATTTATAAGGTAGAAAAATATTTTCATCATAATTTGGTAACTCTTAATCGTAGCAATTGCATATTTATCAGTGTGAGGGGCTGTTATTAATGTAGCTGTCATGCACAAACACATTTCTGCATTAAATCCATTTAGTATGTGCATTATTCGGTCTAGAATGTCACCAGGACATCAAAGCCCCCTTAGGCATAAGAGCACAGTGCCCTGCTGTGGCTGCAGAAAGGGCTTGATCAATAAATGTAACATGTTAATGCAGAGCAAATAGAATAAAAGATTTCTTTGACAAGACATGAAAAATCACCTTGTGGCAGCTGGCATGGTGATGCCATTTCAGCGGAGACACTAGCAAAGTTGATCTGACAAGTAAAGAGGAGAGATGATGGTTATAAGGTGCTTTTGTTTCAAACTTCTTTCTTGACCTGTCAGGTTTTGAAGGAGCCTGAATGGCCCTTTTTTGTCATGTGAAAATTGTAGTCTTAGGCAGTTATGAAGCAGTTATCTCTTCTCAAATTGTGAATGCTGCTGTTTAATTGATTCACTTAGCATTTGAAACTGTCACGCATTAATAATTGCTAAATCCTGTAGATACTGCTCCAGTGTGTCATGCTTAAATGTGTAGTTATCAGAAAATTAATATCCTTAATGAACCGATGCTTTCAAACTAGCATTGCATGAAATCTCTTTTGCCCTTTCATTTGCTGAAGGTATATCAGCCAGTTTTCAGAGAAACCCCTCCCGACAGTTGTGTGGCTTTGCTTTTTATTTTTTTTTTTTGATGCCCGACAAATGCCAGCTTTGCTTTGGGTACATAGTGTGCTCAATGACAATAAATATAGTAATTATGCTGGAGATAGTAATTAACATAATTATAGTCAATTACGACAAATACAGTGCAGAGCTAAATAAATGAGGGTGAGAAATTAGCAAGCTAATTGATTTACCTTACTTGCTGCTTTTTCTTGCAACTAGCAGTTGCAGATTTTCTGCAGGAAAGAGTGTTTACAAATAGCTGATTGTGTTTTGAAATGATTCTGTCTTATGGCTCTCGCTCCTGCTTCTTTTACACTGAGGTGAAGAGGATTGAAATGTGGGGTAGAGGTTAGAAGGGGGAATGGAACTGCTGTAATGCTCTCACTGAACGGTTTGAGGTAAAATGTTTCTTTAATTGTAGAGGATTCTTACAGTATTGAAGGTAAAAAGTAGAAGTTGTGATCCTTTACAAACAGAATACATTGCTATGGAAGTTTTGGTCATATATTTTAATTCCCTTAGATATGGCCTGAATTATCTAAGAGACATCTATCTATCAGTTTATTGAATTAGAGAGATCTGCCCAGCACTGGATAGCTAGAGAAGGAATTCAAATCGTTCAAGTAATCCAAGTGTGTTGAAACAATATGCCCTTGTTCAGCCATCAGTTTCAATAATTCAGAGCCATTGGACCAGTAGAGATGCATAGTATCATAACATTTGTGCACATTATAATTGCCTGTTTTGTTTCAAGATGATTTATAGTTTGTTGTCTGAAATAAGTGTATTGGAGCTATGCAGTTAATCTGTTTCACTTGCCTTTTTTTTTCTTTCAAGCATGACCAGTTTAGTATGTGAAAAGAGAATTAATATGTTTAAGTACTGAAGATTTTGTATTGCTTTTTTTAAAAAAAAAAAAAGATGTTTAGTAGTAGCTGAGATTTCTTTCGTGCTCTAAAGAAAATGGTGGTTTAGAAGCATTTGTGAATTTTTTACTTGAAATAGTTCACTGTTTCAATGTGAATGGAATTGTATTTAGACTTTAACAAAGGAATAGCATTTTCCACAGCTAAGCAATCTGAAATGTATAAATTCTTGATAATTTTTCTGCACTAATGTATTAAATTCAAGTGAGTAGTTTGAGTTGGGCACTTACAGATAACCCGTAAGGGATGTCCTACAGTAAGCACAAGATGCTGTCTTTAAAGTGATGTTGGAATGTTATGAAAGTCTGAAAAGAAATGTACACTAACACTGCTAAGGGGGGCGTCATTCTTTACAAGCAGTTCTGCTGGAAATCAAATTGCTAATGAAGTATTTATATACAAGTAATCATTTAAATTACCTGAAATATACAGATGTAATGGTCTTTCAGATGAAATCTTGCATGTTTATTAATCACTGTGGACTACATTGTGCATAATTATCTTCTATTACAATAACTATGAAATAGTCTTATCCAACTAGATGGGCTGAAGACAAGTGTGATGATGGGTTCACTTTCTATATGCTTAATACCTAGGGAGTTGTATAAAATAAATTTTATAGGTGTATGTCAGTTGTAAAATGGAAGGAGAGTATTACTGGTTACAAAAATTATTTTAGACTTCAAATATTAATTCTACTTTCAATAGTTGATAGACAATCAAAACTAAATCTACTCCTTACTCTCTTATTCCCCTCATTTTCCTTCCCACGATGCCTTCCCTTTTTGAAAAGTGCCATTTCCACAGGAACCAGATCTGGTTCTTTTTCTAACTGTTTTTTCTCTTAAAAAACTTTGAATAATATTAAAAAACCTATTAAGACATACCATGTCTCACATACAGTAGCCATACCTGTGCTGTGTCATTTTGTCAACTTTAGATGTGACTACAAAATATTTGCTTTTGTGTAGTATTATCTGTGCAAGGTTTTTTGACTTGTATATTTTTTGCTGTGTCTCCGTCACTGGTTTATTTGTGATATGAAGGGAGCCAGTGAATGACTTGTTTTAAAAAAAAAATCAAATTAATGGCTCTTGGCAAGTATTAAAATACCTTGCTGATTTCAGCATGCTGTACTGAGTATAGTTGCTTTTTTGATGGAAAAGTTATTTTTCCAAACTCAGTTATATGTAAGGAGCAAAGTTAGAGTACAAATGGCTATATTTCAATCTTGTACTGGTGGCTGTTATCTTCTTTAGTCCCAGTAGCCTCTCTTGTCCATTGATCCTTGCTTGACTCTTTATGGCCACATAGTCACTAACACCCTGTGAAAAAACTGTGGTGTGTATATATATATACCTCTGACCCCCAGTGCTGGCTGTTATGCACTGATTTACTGTATCTGACACATCAGAACATATGATAGCTTTCTGTTCTGCTTTTTTGAAGAAAGCCTAAAGTTGTGAAAGGAGTCTTTCTGGGAGTGTCATGTGGCAGAATTGAGCAAAAGTTTGTTACTCGAACTTTGTGGGAGTTTGTGTGTTTGTGGTATGTAGTGGAGAATTCTCAGGAAGATAACTAGAGCTGATAAATCTGGTAATAATGCTAAACATACTGCACAATTTGACCTTAAGTAAAATATGTTTATGAGATTGAATTGTTGCATCCTTAAATAGAGCAAGTGAATATTGCTGTGACGGATGATGACAGTTGTTTGGTGGCATCTCTCTCTAAAGGGCGGTTGCAAACACAAGTAAATGTGAAATCTGTATTCCTGAACAAAGGTAACAAACTCCTTGGACTTGAACAGAGATTAGATGTCATATTAAGCATCCATTGACTCAAGGCTGTTGATAAGACCTTTTGACTGAGGTGGAGCATTTCATGGTGAACTGATGTTTGCATGACATAATTTTCTGTGAATGAGTGCGGAGTAAAAATGTTTCTTTTAATCTGATTTCCTGTGTAAGACTGCAGTTTTTGGAATGATGTTAGAGGCTAAACCCACACAACCTGCACTTGGTGGTTATTTGGTGGGCTGAATTCACAAGCACAGTCTAACCAGCTCCTCTTACGAGAACCGGAATCAGTCTTAAACAAAAATTGGTTTCTGTTTTGATTTCCATTCTGAATGACAGAACTCAGATGGAGAGAAAATCAGTTAGCTAATAAATGGAAGGCTACTACAATCTATGGAAGTATTTGCATTTAGAGGAGAAGTAGTTTGATGTCCTTGTTCTAGCTTTCAAAGAATGTCAGTAGATTGAAAATGATGTCTTGGTGACTTCTCCTGTGTAGTCCATGGTTATCTGGATTTTAAGTCTGAAAACTATCTTAAAGAGTATTTGGGGTTAAAGAAAAAGGAACAATAAAGAGCATGCTCTAAGTATAGTAATCAGATGGACCATTTTTGCTTTCTGACTTCCTTAATCTCTCTTACTCTAAAACAGTATTTCCTCATCACTGCTGTTGTGAAACAAGAGCGATGGACTGCAGAAATAACTGTTGTCTGAGGACAAGGAGCTTGACTGAAGGGAAGAACCTGCATTAACCCTGGAGCTATTATCTCTGTCTTTTTGTCTTTCTGTTTTGTTGAAAGGTATTTTCTCCTCCTTAATCGGTACACAAGATTTCTGGCATCTAGTTACAGATGTAAAAGAACTTGCCTAGTTCTGCTTACCAGTCACTGAGTAAAAAGGGTCTCTGTCCTCTGGTATTCAACAAAACTGCTGAGTGGACATGGTACAGATAGTTGGCATTTCAGAGGTAAAATCCTTACAAAGCTTCTGTTTATGTGTTATATGTTGTCTTGTGGTTTGTGCCATTTTTGAGATCTTGTTTTACATAAATCATCTTTATGGAAATAATCTTGGTGTTGATTTTTTCAGTTTTAAGAAGACAGTCCTCAAACCCTTACTCATGCAAGTGTGAAGGATGAGTATCATAGAAGTGCAAAAGGGCCATGCACTTTTTGCAGGCTCAGGAGCCAGCATGTCAAACCAGACACAGTATACAATAATTGTAGTGTCTTTAAGGTCATAGTTAATGCAGTGTTATTTGCCCATCAACTGATCCTGGCAGTCACGTGAAGTTTTATGATTTTTATGTCTGGTTTTGTTGTTTTCCCTGGTCTTTCTTTTTGACCATGCTTACCTAAGCAATTTGCTGGTAGAGCTGGAAGATAATTTCCTTTCTTTATAATTTCTCCTCTGTTTTAATTTAATTTCTTCACTAAAGGCATAAGTTGTAGCAGGGAATGTCCTTTTTAGAATACAGACATTAGAGTTTGTTTTTTTGTTTGTTTTGGTTTTTTTTGTTTGTTTGGGTTTTTTTTGTTTAAATCATCTCATTGCCTAGCCCTTGCTATGGTGAAAAACTACAGAAATCACTTATTTTAAAAGAACACAGATAAGAGATACAAAATATCTAATGTTAGAGGATAGTTTGTAATCCATCCAAAACTCAGGGCAGTTGATAATCCCTTTCAGATTGGACCAAACTCAAACAGCTGCTCTAAGTGCTTAAATCTCTAATGTTTTTCCTGTGCCATTGGTACATGAACTGTTTGCTTGATAGTAGTAACTGAATGTGTGCACACCTCCAGTATAGAACGTGTGGTGGGATACTGTTGTCAGAAGTAGTTTACTGGCTTTTATGTGTACATACATGCATGCACACAGCACAGAAAATCAGATATCACAAAGCTGCTTTTATATCTGTATAATAAATTACATTTTTATATATAAAATCGTGGGAGTGATACTCTAATATTTTGTCTACTTTCATTCAGCACTTGCAATAGGGCTTTGTCAGTAATAACCTTCTCACATTCAATTTAGCAAGAGAGAGTGTATTGCTTACAGGTTACCAACAAAAAAAGATGTAACACATCAAGAGATGGGTGATTGGGAGTGAAACAGATCTCGAGGGAATTGTACCAAAATGGGACTGGTCTTGGAGTGAAAAAGTACTTCAGTAACAACTTTCTGTTTCCCTTTTGATTGTTTTATCCAAACCTACCTATGTTCTTACAGGTTTTTGTTATTTTTAAACTCTACTCCCTTCTTTATTTCCTCCGCCATAAGCACTCGGAAGTACTCAGTACTGGTGTGGACATCAGCTCTTATTGAGGCTAATAGGAGGAGAGTTAACATCAGCATGGTATTGTTAGTGCAATGGTGATGGATGCATATTTCAGATTGTGAGCTGTTTGGCATAGACAACAACTCGCTGTGTTTAGGCTTGGTAAAAGTCAGGCTCTTGCTATGTCAGTATTGCTTCACTGAAAACTAGAGTGACAATATTTGGCTTATTACTTGTCAACTCTAAACTTAATTTTTTATTTTTGTAAAACTAACAAAGGAATTAAAGTTGGGTCAGGTGGCAGGGAATTTTAATTACTTTTACCAGGAAGCTTATATACTTAGTTTTCTCAGCATTTTTATATAATGTATTGGAATGATTCAACCATTTTGAGTACAGATGCTCAGTATTTTTTGAGTATGCATTAAGCACCGATTTCAATGTTTGCTTTGCTGAATGTTAAAAGATGGGGGATATATATACGGTTAAAATAAACATAATGGTATTGAAAATGTGGCTGATATTTTATAAGCCAATTCTGGATTTGGCAGGTGGCCTGACTAGTTGTACCTTGTGAATATGACCAATGGAAAGACAGTGTTGAATTTTTTTACATTACACTTAGAAATGTGAGCTGACTTCCCCTTAGAATGTTATTTATGATCAGGCATGCCAACAGGGAACACACACGGGAACAGTGTATGAATTTAAAAGCTACCTGTATTCATTCATTTATTTATTTATTTATTTATAAAAAATATTTCTAACCATTAGTTTGAAGATGAACGTTAGTATATGTATTCTTTGAGAGGCATGTACGTGTGGTGACTTAAATGATTTCCTTAGTAATTAATGTAGATATTTATTAGTCATTTATTATTTATTAAATTATTTATTTATCAAATTATTTATTATTTTTTTCCTTTTCCTTTTCTTTTTCATGATTTCAAGACCAGGCCATTTTTAATTTTAAATCATTAGGTGTTTGGGAGCATGCTGTTACTTACTTAGAGCAGCAGAGTAGCTTATTATGACCCAAACATGGCTAGTGATGTTTTATTTTGGTGACTCTGGTTTGATGTTTTGGTTATCTGGTTTTGGTCTCATTGTCTTTTTACCAAATGCTAACAGTGCATCTTGTCTCTTGAGCATAAAGTCTCTTAAAGCACAAGGAAATGCAGCAGAATTGTCCTTGAACCATTTGAGATCTGAAGTGTCCAAGACTTGCTGCAATGCCATGACTCAGCAAGGCCACATGGCCACAAAAACACTGGATGAGGATGCTGTGTTTCAGGCTTCTAGGACTTTCAAAACCTATTAGCTGGAGAGAAAAATAAGAAAATTTATCCTACTTCTGTAAGTGATAAAGTATACTGATTATTTTAAAGCATTTAAAGACTGAAGGAGAGGTGTTCTAGATGTGCCAAGGATTAACAGTGTGTTGAATATTTAGAAAACTCTGCTTCTAACACAGTTATGTTAAGATAATTTGACAGTCCAGCGTGTGGATGTTAAAATTGCAGCTGCTGCAGGATCAGAACACTTTCTTTTTCCACCTATTATCTTGTGTTTAATACTCTCTCTGTCATGGATAGCGAAGCACTTTGGAATAGCACAAAAACAGTCATGTGTGAAGGTGATTATGTCAAATATTATATTTTTTACAAAATGGAAACAAGCCAAGTAAGTGAAAGACTGTGTATCTGTCCAGTTTATTTCTTTCATTCCCCTTGCTCTCTACCTTTTTTTCTCTTCTCCCCTCCCTGCCTCCAGCTCCTTAGTACAGCAGACAGCTGCTGAAGGTGTTGCTGAGAGATTTGGGTGCAGGTGCAATGTGAAATTCTTGCATTCTTGCATATGCTGTCCCTTTTGTTAACTGTGTTAGTTGTGAAGAAGAGGAGCGAGGTGTTAGTTGGCTCAGTTGTTCCTGTAGAGCATTGGTTCCAGTTCCACCAGGTGGACAATTAGTAAATTGTCTTCTAGATGAAGTAGGGAATGTCAGAGAGTAGATCAATTTCTTTCACTGTTAATTATTTGGCTTTCTTGAAATAAATCATACCAACAAATGGGCTGTTCCTGCCACTAATAATAGGGCATTTGAAATGTGGACATATCCCTATGAAGAGATATGAAATAGATTCTTATATCTCTAATTGAGAATCTATTTAAATAATGTGGACCACTATTTTGCCATCGAATTACAGCCTCTGCTCACTGCAACCACAGATGGTTTGAAACTAGAGCTTCACCTGCATTAAAATGGCTGAGAAACAAAAAAAAAGTTTCTAAAGTTAAGGAGAATAATGCTACTGAAGATTTTGTTTTGACCATCGTTTGTCTCATTTTCTGTTAACTGGTAAATGGAGGAAGAGAGGACATATGTCTCTATTGAGCTGAAAGTGAATGGGCAAATGTTTCTTTATGTGTTTTACTACAGCAGATGAAAATCTTGGTTGCTGTGACCCTAGTATTTTAAGCCAAAGTAAAATGGTGAAATCAGCTTTAAGGTGCTGTTTTGAACTTCTTTTTGTTTAAATTTTCCTTCTGTGTGTGTGTGGAAGCACACTGGAAGCAATTAAGACTAATTTGGGCACTAGAAACACTTCAAGGTATGTGATACTTACAAAGTTGATACTTGTATTTACAGTATAGCCTATTGCTATTATATAACCTCAAGTGAATAAATAACTGCTATATTGTGTTGGGATAGATGCTAGCAGTAGGCAAAGTAGTGTTAGATTTGGCCAGTAAGCTTCACTGCTATAGAAAGTAGCATCAAACTTTTCAGGTTATATACCTTTTGTTTAATGCCCTGTAAGGTCATAATCTAAATTAGATTTCCTGAATAATTCATTGACTCTAAACTTCCATACGGCTCTTATTCTTAGGAGGGAAAAGAAAAATGGGCAAAAGGCTTCTGCACCATAGTGAGTGGGGTGAAACCCTATTTTTTTCCTAGTAAACACTTTTTTTTTTCCTAGTAAAAAAAGCAAAATCTATAAAAAAGCCATGTAGATAGCTTAAATCAAATAATACCTGAATTTACCTCTGTGTCAAGAAAATTTGTTTACTGAAATGATACTACTGCTTTTCAAACCTCTCACCACTTCCAGAAAATAATAGATATTTCCTTTCACTGGATTTTGTATGCTGAACACAAGAGAGTTCTTTGATGTTTGAATCTATCCAGTTGAATAGAAATAAACATATTCATATTATAGAGAGCCTTCATATCTGTGTGGGTATGTAGAAAGCCAGCTGTTACTTATTTCCATCCTGTGCAGGTCAGTTTTTCCGCAGTGTTTCTAAACCTGTTCTTTTGAATGTTTTTTTTTTTTTCTCCACAACAGAATAATTTCGTTTATTTATTTATTTAAAGGCCTTAATTTTTTTTTTTTAAGTGATCACTGAATAGAGAAAGGAATTTGGTGTTAAAAATGCCTCACTGGTGATTCCAGCTCAACCAACCTCAAGTAGTGCATTAAAAAGAAACAGACCACTCCCCACACACCTTTTTCTCCACCGGAGTCTAGCTAGCAGAATGTGTGCTAGGAGAGCGCTCTGACCCCAGAGAGCTTTGTGTGGTAGGTTCTTTTCAGATTCTTGTGTAAATCATACCAAAGCTCCATGTGTAAACTTGACAGTAACCTCTCTCTCAGCTTGACAGTGTAACTTCAAGCTTTTATGTTATTTAAATATACTAAAATGTACCCTGTATAAAACTGAAGGTGCTGCTACGCTTCTATTAGAGCTCAGTAATGCTTGCCTTAGAAAAACTCAGAGGCTGGTGAAAGAGTTAAGCAAAGCAGCCAGAAACCATTTTCAGCTTTTACTTTGCAGATACAACCTTTTAAGCATACCTACATTTACCTGCAATGGCAATCGTTTTGCATTTTAATGACAAATCAAGTACGCTAACTTGCATTTGAAACGAAAGTGCCTTAAATGTCTCTGGCTGTCAGAATGAGATGTTAGGAGCTTGATGAAAAGAGAACAAAGAAGACAAAGTATGAAGCCTGGATACAGAGCAAAATGAAATAAAACCTTGTATGGCCTGTCAGGGGTGTCAGTTGATATTCCTATCTAAAGCACATTATAGTATTACTTTGCAGCTCATAGCTTACTCATCTGTCTTTTTTAATTCATCACATTCTAGCCCACATCTTTTAAGTCCCATGTGTCAACAATGGAAGAAATCTGTTAATTGACAAATGAGTGTCACAAATGTGAATTGGTGCCTTTACATCAGAGGCAGGTAGTCTCTGTTGTTTTTTGTCGGCTCTATTATTGGCATAAGCCAGTGTAAGACATCTGTCTTTGCCAGAATGAGAGATGACAGCCAAAGAAGGGCTGTCATTGTTTTAGTGCATGTTCATTCTGCTGAGATACTGTATAAAGATAAAATGTCAGTTAAAGGAATATGAAAAACTATCGTGAGGAAGTCCTTAAATTACTTGGGAAGGGGATCCGGGAATTGGTGCCAGAATTGAAATCCGAACGTTCCAGTTTGCATCTATCACATCAATTTAAAAATAATACTTTCTGAGTAACTGGGTCAGTTTATAAGGCATTTAGGAAAAGGTTATGTTGTGTTGGCATAATTAGCTCATAAGATGGAAAGAAAAACATACCTCCACAGGATATGAGTTTATTTATTACAAGTTCATTTTTCAGACATATATAGAATTGTCTCAATAAAAATCCGCTGTGTAGCATCTCTGGCGTTGATTTGCATCTGTTTTGAAATATTGAAATTGCTCCATTCCAATTTCTTTTTCTGTTATAGTTCTATTTTAGATTGATGAATAACATAATGAAATAAAAAGCATAGCCAGCTGTGAGTTGATGAGACAATTAATAGGAAGAAAATTATTAACATAGTTCTGGGGTGTCTAGAGGGTATACAAAAGTTACTCCCAAATCACTAAACCCCTTTATTGCAATAAATGACTTTTTAATATTGGATAGTGAAAAAGAGAGGACGAAAACATTTTAATGGAGGAGGTGGAAACGGGGAGTAGACCAAAAATGTCATGAAAAGCTGCCCTTTTACTTTTTACTTTGGATCAAAAGTCTTAAGAAAGATAGATCAGCACATTAATCTTCTGCAACTTTAACAACCATATGCTATATGGACAGGACACTCCCTGTGTGCTCCTCCTTCCAGAATGACCTGTGACTTGGGTTCTACGTCACCTATCTAAAAGTTTAGGAATTTTGAGGACTGTGTTGACAGCATCTGGTGAAGGATGAACTCATGATCTGTAGTGAAACTGGCTGTGATGAAGTTTCAAGATGGATGTTTCTAAACAACAATTTGTAAATTGTTGTTCAACTTTGTAATTTGTTACAGAAAAAAAAAGTCAAACTGATGGTTCTCCATCCTCTCCTCAGCATCTAATGTGGGGCTCTCAAATTTTGTTTGGCTTTGATAAATATGTTTATCTCCGAGCTGCCTTCTGGCTGTTTTACCGCAGTGTGTGGTTTTTGCTGATTACTGTTTTAATTTTAATTCATGAGACCAGTAACAAAGTTAAATAATTCTAATAGTTGTTAGTAATTCTATGGGCCTTTTATTTTTTTTTATTTTAAGTCGTTGGTAGTAATATTGCAGATTTCTAAATAGATCTTCCTTTACAAAAGAAAACTGAGAGAGGGCAGTTCGTTTCTTTAAAACTTTTTTTTAAGATAAAGTTCTTTGGAATTCGTTTTGATAGATATCATTAAAAAACATTATAATCCAATAAATTAAAGAGGTATTTGCTGCTTGTTTATCCACCTAAATCAAACAAATTTATTAGGGGAAGCCTTTTTTTTTTTTCCCTTTCCCAGCCTTCGCTGTTTCTAACTAGATGTTTAGATTTCCAGTCAAAAGCCATGTTGGTGGTGGTGTTGCGTGAAGTGCCATGCGTATCTTTCCAGGCATAGTTTTTAGGAGTGTGTTCTCAAGTTCAGCTTGAGAAATGGAGAGACAACACTGTCTCGATTTTACAGAGGGTAGAGCTGAAATGCCCTGAGGAGGCCCTGTTGATAAACTAAAGATGCCAAATATTATTTTTTTAGACCTTCATAACAACTTGCATAAACTACTTCTGCACATTATCAGGTGTGATGTCCATCTGGCAGTTTCTAGAAGTAATTTCATCTCACTTTCTAGCTGCACTTTATGTTGTCCGATAGCACGTTTATCAGCAAGGTGATGATACGGCTGAAACTTATAAAAGTGAAATACTGAATGCATTGTAGACATAGAAGAAAATTCTTTTTTTGCTTTCAGGTAGATCCAAGATTTTCTCATTTTTTCCCTTGTAGTTGAATGGCATGTATTTATAAAAATAACAACAGTAGCAAAAAAGAAACCATGGACCAAGACTGTATCTTCTGTTGTTGAATTTTCTTCCTTTCCTAGCTAAAAATAGAGATGACCAGTAATGATAATAAGGAAGAGCAGATCTCCTATCTCTAAAAGAAGTTAATGAACTTCATTGTTAAAATTCATGTGCAGGAAATAAAATTGGAGCATTCTCTTCCATACTCATTGCTTACTGCAAGATTCCAGGTAGAGCCTACAGAAAAAAAATTAAGCTTGTTGAATTCACCTATGGGAGTGTGTGTTGTATGACAGTATTGTCACTGTTACATTAAATCTAGAAAGAGAAGATACTGGAATTTAAATGCAGAAACGCGATACATGTGTGCGCGCATACCCTCTTGGTGATTCCCCCCTCCTGACTGCCAGCTGTCATACAGAATCTGAAACAGACAAAAATTTATTGGTTAGTATTTAGAAACATGTCAGTGGTAACGACTGGATCTCTGATTTCAATTATCACCTACTAAATTTAGGCTAATGTAATGCATTTGTAGACCTGTTGAATGCACTTGACATCATGTTTAAAATATTTGAAACTGTACTGGTTTTTAATGTCATATGTTGACCACTTTCTTTTTCCAGTACACATCTGGTGCATGGCAGCTGGTATCCCATGTGACCTATAAAAACTTCAGTTGTGGTAGTTTTAGAGTTTCTTTTTTTCTTCTTCTCAGCTGAAATGTTATCTGAAGAAAGTAGTCTGAGACTACAATACAAAAATTGGCTTAATGAAACACTGCTCCAACGTTTGTTGTTCATCATTTTTTCCCCTTTGCAATCAGTGTGTAAACAGCATTTTAAGCTTCATTTCTATTGTTTAGCTTTACCTTTTCATTGAAAATTCTTGGGTTTTAGGCACCTTGGTCACTTGGGTGCTCTTAAAAGTATTTTAATAGCAAAGTGCCTACAGACATTATTTTTCTGTAGAATGGCTAGGTGAGATTTAAGGTGGAATCTGTGATTTCATACTGCTCTTATTGTTAAATTACCAGAGGTTAATGTTTAAATTCAGATTACTTTGAGTTCTGCTTTACTTACTCTGCAAACATTTTACATGCTATTATTTTAGGATTATTGAGGGGTGTCTCTTTAAAAAATGTTTTCTCTTCCAAATATGGGACATTTTGTTGGAGTGCTGCAAAACAGTTTTCTGTCTTCCAGTCTTATATTTTTTACCTACCCATCAATCTCATACATATTCATTGAATATGCTGATGTTTGCAACTCTGAGCTTGCTTTTTAAGTCTTGGAATAGTAACTGTTGAAAGCTTTTGTATGGTAGTACTCAAAACTGCTAATCATCACAGCTTTTAGTTTCTTTCATTGCTGTCTTTCCAATCATTGGAAGAGGATGCCCAGGAAAGGAGTTGAGTTACTGTCCCTGGAGGTATGTAAAGCAAGTGTAGGGGTGATGCTTAGGGACAAGGGTTTAGTGGTGGACTTGGCAGTGCTAGGTTAATTGTTGGACTTGGTGATCTTGAAGGTCTTTTCCAACCTAAACAATTTCATGTTTCTGTGTTGTCTGTTTCTGAAATAAGAGACTGAATAGCAGAAGTTTTCAAAGGGTATTGGAAACATGCCTTCTGGGAGACAAAGCAAATCTTGACGAATAAATTTCTGTGAAGTTGGATGTAGGTCTTCTGGTGAAATAGGTAAGATCTTATCGATGATTTGTCATCTTCAGAATTGCTAGAAGTGTCTTGGATGGTAAGTTTTGGTAGTAATTTGCTCTGACACTTATTTTCTGGGGATTTTGTTTGGTTTTGATGTGGAAATCGTCTGTGATTCCTTAGAAATTCTCCCAGCCAAGCATAGATGTAATTGGCTTTCAGTAGTTGCAGGGGATCTACCTAGTGCATTCATGATGTAGTCAAAGTTACTATAAAAAAGGGACAATGTTTCCTGTTCTGATTTAAACTACATATGTGCTATATTTATCTTCCTTTCATAGAAATATGTTTTTCTCGGCAGAGGATCCCTTGAATGTGAGACCTGAATTGTTTTTATTTTTTCTTGGATGTTTGAAAAATAAAACCTAAAGCCTGAAAAGTCTTAAAAATATGAATTTTAACAATAAACTAAGAACAGAGTTTAAATAGCTAGCAGAACTTACTTTGCTCTGTTACATATATTTTTTTAGTAGTTTGGGACCTGCTGATGAGTGAATTCTGTTATGTGTAATCAGTTTGTTGTCCCTGCAAGAATTCTGAGATTTTGGAAGAGTGCAGGGTGGGTATTTCACTTGTCTGTTCAGTATGTTCTAATGATAGTATCTTGGTCCTCTGCTGCATCATTTTGCTAACCTTTCTGATTGTTCTGTACTCAGTTCTCAAATCACTCTTGTGCTGCCTGACTGATGCCTTGGATGACCTGGTTTTGTTGGCTTCCACTTTATTCCCACAAATTCTTCTTAGCTGTGTGACTGCAAAAATGTTTCCTCTGCTTCCAGGTATCTTTTCACTTGTTATAGTCTGGCATCTGCCAACCATATGTTTCTACAGCACCTAACTGTACTTTTGCCTTTTCTTTAAATCAGTAGGACAGTTACTGCTTTCAATATATCAAGGTGGAACTTCTTCACAAGTATGTTGCTCTGTTTATTCTCAGTGTTTTGTAAATGGTGCATCTGTTGTCCGCTTGCTATGTCAGAAGAGTGCATGCACACTTAAAGACTAGTGAGGGTAAAAAATTTAGTGTGTCGCTGTTCCGTCTGTGTTAAAGCTGCTGTATAAAAAGTGCATGTTACAGTCATGAACTTTAAACTAGGAGGCTCAGGAATTTTTACATTGCATAAGCAGACAAGTATATTTTAAGTGTAAATATATATAACTATATCTCTAGAGAAGGAAGGTAAATACCATGGTATTTATTATAATTCGTAAGTCCTATCAGTAATAAAAGTTGTGACGTGTATTAAACTTAAGCCTTATGTTAGGGGCTTTGTCTTATTTTCTTTCTACTTTTCACAAAGTCCTTCACCAACCATCATAGTCCTGTAAAGTGATTTCTGTGTAATAATCAAGAGTTCATTGTGGAGAACTGTAGTCAGAATTAAAAAAGTGTTTATATTTTGTGGACAAATAATAACTAGTTGACTAAGAAGAAGCATTTCACAATTTCATGAAAGCAAAAAAGAAGGGGAAAAAGAGGAGAAAGGAGACCTTTTATTTTTGTTATTAATGTATAGTTTACTTTTAGTTCACGACTTCTGTCACACAGTGCTGTCCTTCTGTCAAATGGTCTGAATATCCTTCTGGCATAGATTAGATTAATCTTTGTTTTAAATGTGAACAAATATAAATTTATGCTGCCGGAGAAGAAATGAGATGACAATTAAGGAAGTTCATGCTTGGAAAGAGTAGAAAGGAGTTTTGTATTGATATTGGCTTTGCATTTTGATAATGTTTTATGATGCTTTCTCTTTGCATTGCTCCTATAGGAGAGTAATGGTGGGTTATGTGAAGACAAATGTCTTGGGGGGGGGGGGGAAAAAGGCTTCTGAAGCTGGAAGATGGTTCTGGCACTTCTGTTGGAGGCAGTTTGGGCAGTGGGGGGGGGGGGAGGAAAAAGGCTTCTGAAGCTGGAAGATGGTTCTGGCACTTCTTTTTTTTTAAATTTTTTTTCTCCTCCTTCAAAGAAGTTCAAGAAAATGCTGATGCTGATGGAAGAGGCAAATATGATTTATGATGACATCATGTATTACCCAAGCAAATCTGTTTTGAGGAAGATTGTTTTTTATGGTGTGCTGAAATAAAGAAACCGTGAATCATTCTTGAAGGAGTTCAGATTCCTCTCCCTTCTATCACCACCACCCCACCCCTGCTTTTCTATTTTGTCTGTCTTTGGGGAATCTTAATATTTAAGCAATACAATAATACAATACTACAGTAAGTTGTGAAACACATTATCTACAATCCTTAAACATAGCTGCTTCATGTGGGTTGATGTTATGCAAGAATAATCTCCACTGTGTGGCTGGAGGCCATGCCTAGTTGCTACTGAATAGCATTGGTTCTGATTTACTGGCTCCAGCACAATTGCATTGCAAACTTTATTTGGAGGTATTAAGTTTCCTCTGCTGGAGTGCTGTAGCAGCCTTCTCTACTAATGAAAGTTGGTTGTTTGTGTAGATACATAACTTAGTTAAACTGGCCTTTGCCTATTAAATGCTGTGAATAAGATCAGCCATAATATTCCAACAAATAATAGGTTAAAAAGAAATCTTACTGGTAAAGTTAGGCAGGTTACACTAGTTTTACAGATAAAATAAAGGAAATAAAGCTAGAAAGGCATTGAGGTTAGTTATGTGAGTGGCAGGAAAGAGATGATGACTTGATGCAAGTCTTAGACTGTGACCTGAACAAAATTCTACTATCAGACTAAGTAGTGATATCTGGCTGAGCCACTGGGGAAGCTGGGAGGCCAAAGTGTCTGTTGGCTACTGGGAGTACAACCGATTCCGGAGATGGCAATGTCACACAAACCTGTAAAAGCCTTTCCTTTTAAAGTTACTCTGGAATTGGGCATTTGTTTCATTAAGTTCTTCTGGTTTGTTGTAGTCCTTAACTCCAAGGAAATGTAAAATATACAGAAATAATAGTGGAGATGTCCAAATTGGACCTTAATAAATGTTGCTTGATCCTTCCAGAGTCGACATTAGTTAGCCAATTACGCTCTGCCTAATGTCCGAGAGCCCCATGCGTCCTTTTTACTGTGTCACAGATTTAGGTGGATGTTTATACAACACATCTTGTGCTAAAGGCCCAGTTGTACAACCAAATTCAAGCTGTCTGTGATGCCAGTATTCGTACTGAGCCAATCCCTTGTTTTGTGATATTTATTTTTTTCGTTGTGTTGATTTGGTGTTTGATGTACAGTAGGTATCTAAACTTCTGTTCCTATTTTGTATCCTTCTGAATATGCCATGTATGGTTTTGTGTTTCCAACTAAGGCTGTTTTGAGAAGGAGGGGCAGGGTTTGCAGTGGGACACAGGCTTTTCAGAAAGCAGTTTTAAACTTGGGAGTTCACTGTTTTGTTAGGCGAGATGCTTCTGATCAGTTTGTCAGAAGTGTTTTGCCACTGCAGAAGCACTGGAAGAGGAAAAGGCAGCTGTCTTCACAAAACCAAAATCTGGAGCTTTGTGGGTAAGTTAGTGTTGCTCATAAACAAGGCAGAAACTTCAGGTTCACAGCAACTCCCTAGCTTGCTCTGTGCAAAGCATTGACCTTTTTTTATACTGTGCCAGGAATCACTGCTTTGCAGGGAGCTAAGAGTTAATGTATAGTATTTCATATCTGTACAAAGCAAGTGCTGCCATGTGTTTGGGAGTCCTATCCCTCATTTTGAGCAGTGGTATGCCGTATCTTGCTTTGCAATTCTTGAAAAGTCAGCTTGATTGATTTTTATTTAATATGTGTTAGGCCTAAACCTTTCCCCATTCTCCTTTTAACCTTGTCAGATTTCTCTCTGCTGTTTCTCCTCCTCCTATTTTGAAACAGTTAAACTCTTGTATATAAATTGATTTACACCTCAGCTATGGTAAGTATTTTTGAGAAAGATGGAATAAATGATGCTTGCAGAAACCCCTCAGGTTTTCTTTCGGAGACCCTGCATGTTGTGGACAGAGCTGTGAAGATTGAATCCTCTCAAACTTTCAGTTGTCCCGCAACTTCTTCAGTAGTGTCTATATAGAGGCTACAGCAAGGTTGGTAATAATTCTTTCATCACCCACAAACATTACACACCCTTACAGCAGTGGCATAGTCTGTACTGTATTGTAGGCTGCCATGGCAGCTGCTTTTTCCTGCAGTGGAATGATAGGCATATAGCATGTACTTAACCATGTTCTTAATTGTTTTGTAATATAGGGATGGAAATAATGTCCTTACGTGCTTTGCTGAGTCAAGATCTTGGTGGATCCCTGTACTCATGTTTCATGGCATTAACTCCCCACCAGTGTTCGTTCTTTCTGTTAATAGCGATAAAGTCACAAAGCAATTATACTCCCACAAGCTGTCCTTTAATAACCTTTGTCATTTGTCAGAGTGCATTAGGCCCTTGCAAATTTTTACAGACAAGCTATTGGTCTTCATGAACTAATAGAGTGCTCTTATGTGCCAGCTCATCTGACTTGCCAAATTGCTGGTGGTTCAGAGGGGAGCTCACTTCAGTTTAAAGAAATATTTTAGACCTCTTTCTATTAGAGCAAAGGATTTTCAAACAAGATTAAAACCCGATTTAGGTCAATCAGCAATCAAGAAACAGTGCTTATTTGAACCGTGTCACCCTCCCAGTCCTGCAAAGCTTATGTTATAAACTCATTGACTGTTTTGGGATGTGAATGTAATGTTAAACTAGAAAATGCAAAACAATGTTCATGTGCTAAACTGGGGTGGTCTTATCATAAACAAGTATTTAAGATGCTACGCCTCTGTGAGCATTTGGGACTTTAGACACTGTAGTTGTTATATTACAAAGGTGTAACGCTGTGTGGTTCTGTCTCCTCTAATTATGTTGTTTCTTAAATTAGCAGCTGAGGGGTATTCTTCCTAGTATTTTACCATCCAGGTTGGTGAGT
Organism: Heliornis fulica; assembly: GCA_013399135.1. NCBI lineage: Eukaryota > Metazoa > Chordata > Aves > Gruiformes > Heliornithidae > Heliornis > Heliornis fulica. The sequence goes on along the minus strand of VXBZ01012839.1, from coordinate 725,140 downwards.
TCTTAGGTTACTTGCTATAAAGGAAAGTACATGAGAGAGGAAAGGAAGCAACTGCCTGTAGTTAGTATTTTGTGATCTCTCTAGTGATAAGGATAAAAAAAAGGTGATAATTCTATTGTGGTTGTAGTATATAAGTTTTCCTTCACTTCTGACAACCCCTTCAACAGATAGAGCACTCAGATGCTTAGGGTGCATATTGCATCTCTGTTTCAGGGAGTGCTTTCGCCTTGGTTAGATCCTGTGGATGGATCATTTTCACTTTGTAGATGTGTACAGTCCAGTATTCAGTTTTTGGATACACAAAGAGACAGACAAAGCACATAGAAGCCAGTCAAATAAACATACTTTGCTGACCTCTGACTGGAGCTGGGATATAGAAATATGTACAGTTTGTAATAAAAGTAGCCTGCGTTATTTTGTAATATTCATATGTATTCTTAGCATTGGTAATATTTGGAAACAAAAACTTTAACATAATCTGCATCCCACACTTCTAGCTTTTCCAACAGATTTAGACTAGGGACTATGTATGTCATTAATGAAAAATATAATTCACAAGGAATACTTTTAAATTAGCTGGCAAGCAACCATTGCAAAACGTTAGTGGCTTCAATGGAAGTCTTTTATGTAGTAGTCTCTGACATCCTCTTTGAAGCAAATGTTGTTTCTTTTTTTAATTGCTTGTCCCACCTGTGCTATTTTATTATTGTAACAAACTGGGTAAACTATCCAACAGAGAGATTTCATTGCTATGTTGTTGCTGCTTCTGTTACATCTTTGGTCTCTCGGTTTCTTGTATGAATATGCACATGTACATATTCTGCTGGAGTTCTGTCTTTTTGTTGAGCTGTTCGTCTCAGTATTGTGTGTGTGACTTTTTTAGTATTTTTAATTTTGCAAATACCTATCTGGCAGCTGAAGACAAGTTTTTTTGTTGACGGATTAGGAAGGTTTAAGGTTCTTGAAGTATGCACATCCTTTGAAAAAGACAGGTCAATTTTTTCACTCTGGGCATCTGTCTCTCATAAGCTCATAAATTGCTCTTGAAGCTAGGTAGAAAAAAATACTGAAGGCAACATCATATTTAAGAGTTTAAATGTGCTGATTGGAGTGTCTGAGAGTCTAACCTCAGGCAAAAGGTCTCCAGTTCAGTCTTTTTGACTGATGTGGAGTGGTCCACTGTTAATAATTTAGTTTTGAGACCTACTAAATGAAAAATATGAGACTCATAGCATCAGTATCACTGTTGATCTTCCTTAGAAAATATGAAGTCCTATTCTGATGTATGTTTCCATTTTTGACATGGTTAACTGTTCTCTATTGTAGCCATTGCATCCGATTTCTTAATGACCAGTTTTATATCTACAGAATGCATAGCTTGCCCTGCAGGACCTTATGTTAATTTTTTGTCTGCTCTGTTTGTGTAGCAAATAAAAAATGGGTAACATTTTATCATTAGCCATTTTATATGCATCACTCCTGACCAAGCTTGAGTAACCCACTGAAGAGTATGCACAGAGCTTTGGTTTCTTACAAAGTCGAGACTGGAATAATTTAATATTTAAAATTAACCTAAAACACGTTTCTCTTTTCTTTAAACTTCATATGAAGTTTGGTTTTTTTTTTTTTTTGTTTTTTTTTGTTTTTGGTTCTTTGGGGTTTTTTTTGGCAAGATAAAGGAAACATGAGAACTAATTTGCAGGAGAACCAGAACAGTCCACTTTGTCTACAGTGTATTACCAAAAGCAGCTGATATTAACCACGATGGAGAAAGTTATATAAGAGACAGTGGAGAGGGACTTTAATCACCACAAATTTCCCCTTTCTTTAAAAGTGTTTTGGATGGAACCTTTTAACTGAACAAGTTTTTAGGTGGTTGTGTAAAATCAACATGCTATAAGTTTAGGTTCAACTTTCACATCAACTCTGATGCGAGTGTATTATACTTCAGTCTTCCATTTTAGTAAGTAGAAGAGGTGAAATGCAAGACTACTTATCTCAAGATTGTTCTCTGGAGTTCTAAGGCTTGTTTTGTTAATACAGATCTTGCATCATGTCTTAATACAGGAGTGATGTTTTGCATTTTAGAGCAATTTTGTCAGTGATGTGTGTGACAGAATATTTTACCATGTTTCTTCCGTAGCCTGAGTGACTGCTTAGTGAGGTTTGTTTTGTTGCCAAAGCATGACATAAGGTATGCACACAAAGAAGGTTTTAAATTTTTATTTTTGTTCTCTGAAAATGTGTATTTTCCAAAATAGTGTATAGTTGTTGTAGATTTTACAGATGAATGTTAATTCTGAAGTAGATATGAATGTAGTCATGAGCTTGTTGAAGTGCTGCTTTTTTTGGTTGTTTTTTTTTTTTCTTTAAGTGATTGTGAATGCGAGCAAGTTGAACAGCTGCTACAAGATATGTAGTTCTTCCAAAGATCTAAGAGCACAGAAACAGTAGTGAGGAAACAACCTTTTCTTCTACTAATGGTTATGTTATTGCTTTTAAAAAGTTGTCTGAGTTGACTTTCTATATGGTTTTTCTTCAAGATGTTTCCCAGGAAGCATGAAGACATGTCCTGGAGAGATCCCTGACATTTTATAAATTATTTAATGTAAGATAGACTCTTTTGAATGAATATAATTCTTCTGAAGTACCTCTTAATACCCAGCCTATGTGTGTGGTATATATTTAGAATAACCCTGAATGTCAGGTGTTAAGTGCTTGTGATATAGATCCAGACTGGAAAAAAACCCAAACATTAGAGGATCAAAACCTTTAAGCATTTATTGTACCTTTGGAAATAGAATGAGCTTTGGTAAGAGCTATTGTTATCTTGCTTACAGTTCATATGTTCACTAAAATAAAGATTTATAAAACTGAGCATTTAAAAATTGTTCTTAAGCTTCCTCAGATGATGATAATGTCATTTAGCTGTACTGTTTTGAAATTGGTGCTCAAACAGAAGAGGAGGAAGGGATAATCGGTCAATCACTGTGATTCCAGAAAGTGCTGGGTTTGTCCTTGGTAAAGGCTGGTGTTTTCCCTTCTAATTGCCTCAGAAGTGTTACTGCCCCTGCCTTGCACTTGGTGATCTACATAGAACATATATAACTAAACCACATGTAACAGAATATATCATTAAGTTTTCTAATAAACACATACACAGTGATTTTTCCACCCACACCCCCCACCTTGTTTCTGTGTGGTGTGTTTGTGGAGGCTCACCTGACTTCAGGCTTTTGAGGGAATCTGTACCATGTGGTGATTTTGATTTTTTTTTTTTTTCCCCCTAATGAAACTGTTACAGAATAGAATCCAAGGGAGCTGCATGCTTTGTTCTTTACTCTGATCACAGACCAGTGTTTAGATGAGTATCAACAGGAGCACTCTGCTCCTGTTGATACCTTTTTCCCATCTGCAGCTTACATACTTCCTACCTCATTAAAAATAGGTGAAAAAATTAGTAATTCTAAGTGAGATGTCTGTAAACCAATAGACGTAATTTCTGTGTGAATATACCAGGCTTTTCCTTTAAAAAAAAGGATGTGTTTGTGGATTGGTAGGGGGAATAAACTTTTTTTTTTTCCAAACTGAGATGCTTCTGTGTATATTTGTGTTGCTTTTGTGACATGGAGCAGTCTGAGGTAGCTTCTTGAACATCTAGTCTGAAGAGGGCAAAACCTTCAATCTTGGCTTCCTCTTCTGGGAGAAGTATTCACAATATCTACATGAACAGCTCATCATAAATAGCTTGAATACTTCCTCTTGATTAAAAAAAAAAAGGTCACAAATCTGTTGAAATGAAGAAGTCAAATGTCTAAGGAACCATGGAGTATAAAGATAATTATTTTTATCCCAGTGATGGTTTTTTGGCTGGTACTTCCATCTGTTGCCTTTTGTACTGTGCTGGCAGACAAAAGACAACTGTCTCTACAAAGTTTGTAATCTAAGAAGAGTTTTTAAGCCCCATTCTCTCAAATCGAAGCACATAACTTAGTTCCTTTTCAAGAAAACAACAAACTCTACATCTATCTTCCCTTTTTAAATTTATTTTTTTCATTCCAGTCAGGGAAACAGAAGAGAATATTTGATGCTGGAAGATTCAGCCACATTGTATCTGTCTGTATCTTAAAGACAGTTCCTGAAATCTGATTGCAGTGTCATTATTATAGCTTCTGTCTTTCTCTTCTCCCTCCTCCCCAATGAGATTGGCCTAAGTGTAGTACTCCTGAATGCTATGGGAAGTGGCTTGCCATCCTTTTGTTTTGGGTTTGTTTTTAGTTTTTTGGGTTTTTTTCTTTCTTAATTTCTAGAGCTTAAAATGATCTTCTTGAAGGCTAATGGTACTTCATTGATAGACTTCTTATTTCACTACTATCTCTTATTGACATCCTCCATAATTTATTTCTATATTTTTTTACTATTTGACTCTCAAAAAAAAAATTCTGATGGTTGTGCACAGCTAAACTGTCCAAACCTTCTCAGCATACCCCCCCTCGTAATCATAAGTCTGATTAGCCAAAGTGATAACTAAGAAAATGTGGATGTTGAAAGCATTACTTAACCTCTCTTTGCCCTACGCTTGCATTTGTAAAACAAAGACTGAAATACTAAACTCCACAGAATGCTGAAGATTAATGCATGTTGGTAAATCACTTACAATTGCCAAAAATACTACAGAAATACCTTGTTAATGCTATCTGAATTACATCATTGTTTGGTCAAAAAATAGAATCAGATGTATTCTTGCTTGTGCTGCTGAATTTACGGTTCAACATATTGTTTTCCAGCTGTGATGATCTTATAACATGCTAAAGTTAGTAGGGGTCTGTGTTTTGATAGCATTGGTGCAATTTATGATTAATCAAAGACAAAAATATTTCTGGTTCAAGAATTATAAAGCATGTTATATACTTGCTATATAGCTAAATTTCTCTTCCCTTGTTCCCCAAGTCAATTACAAATTAACAGTAATAAATCACACTGCAGCAGTTGGTAAGAAGTGGAAGGATTTTAATAATTAAATAGTTCTTTTCACACACCCCCTTCCTTTTTTATGTGGTGATTTTCTAGAGTCAAAATCAGTGTGTCTCATGCAGGCTAGCTATAATATATAGTTGTTTCAAATCAGCTTTACTTACTGAGCTTTTTCAGTAATGGAGCTCTGTCAGCAAAAAGCATATGCACCAGCAAATGATGAACGATGGACTTGTGTCAAATGGAAGCTTGAAAGGTGCTTCTGTCGTTAGATGGATTAGTCTCAACCAGGAGTTCAAAACTCCTCAAGTGTAATTGTTTCAGTGAAAAGGTATCCCTGGATTGTTAGGGGAGGGTGAGTGCTGGGAGTCAGAGGAAGAACTACTTCGTCAGATGAAAGTGAGGGTTTGCTAATCTGCAAGAGGGGTAGGCTTTGCTGTCACGAGATGACTTGCTTGATATTTCTGTGAGGGGTTTTTTTTCCTTTTTTAAAAATATGAAATTTATAAGGGTTTAACATCGTGTCTGTGAAACGTACTGGTATTTTGAGATTTTTTTTTTTTGCAATTAGTAGGCTTAATTCGAGCTATGTGGCAGCAGTAATTTCAAAAGAATCTGTTATATTTTTCATACGCTTTATAAACATGTTTGTTCTTGTTTCAGTAGTCATTGTGCTAGCTATGGAACATCTTTAATCTGCTGTAGTTTTTCTATTAGGTACAGTCTGATTAAGATAATTAGAGAGAACTATTTCAATGCAAGCCATTCTTGTATAAACTGTCTGTAAATTGTGGTTTCATACAAGTACTATTCTAATACCGTAGTTCATTGTTAAATGTGTTCTGCTCTCATGTTGTTATTGTGTAAATCTCATTGGGAAGAAAGCATTTATCGGGGAAAGAATTTACATCAGGAATTAAACTTTAGAAAATTTTTCTTGATTTTTATATCTCGTGTTGGCTGTACTTTAAATGGGTATGCCGTAAGAGTGCTCAACAAAAGAATAACTAGAAGCAGGGAGGCTTTCACTGCTCCTCAGTCTTTCCGTTGTGCCACTTTTTCCTTCCCTTCTGCTTCTTTGCAATTGTTAGCCTTCATGTGAACTGAAAGGTACTTCAAAACACTGGAAGAAAATAGTCTGAAAGCTTCATGCGCATTTGCTTCATAGTAAAGAGAAGTGAAGAAGTTGAAGACTTTTTCCACTGACAGGTGTTTGTGTGTCAGAGCAATGAATGCTTTTGATGGCAAACCCACTTGCTTTTCTTCATTGTACTCTTCTTTCTAAACATAATAGAGAAAAAAAGGCAAATTCTGACAACAAAAACAAAAATTCTCCAAACTGTATAATAGAAAGCTTGCTTTATTTATTTATTTATTTTTTAAAAAAGAAGAAATTTAAATTATTTCAATGGCTATTCACTTTCTGTGTGAGGAAAAAGACAGCAATTGATGAGTGCCTGAGAAAGGTGAATGCACTCGTGAGTTGTATTTCTCATTATGTTACAAAAATATTGTCATCTGATGATTGGTTGATGCAAAATTGCACCATATTATGGACTGCAGAACTTCCTCCTTTAAAACAGTATCAATTGTTACAGCTTCATCTCATAGAGCACAAAACAGTTCTAAGTCAGTGGTTGTTTTTTTAAGAAAATGTTTTCACATTTTTAAATCCTATTGTGCAATTAGCATGGCAGCTGTCTGTCTTCCTTATTTGCTTAGTTTATAATCTGACTAAAGACAGTAATTGAAGATTATTTTGCATGCATTAAATGTTCTGATCTTTGGTTGTTTTCATATGTCAAGCCATGCAATGCAATCGCATCATATGGAATTGTGGATGCATCAATAGCAGTCAAACTGAGCATGTGGAAGAGATTAACAACTAGAGTTGAGAAAAATATTGCTTAGGTAGTAAGTGTTCTTTCAAACATAAGACACCTCCCACCCGCCCCCATTTAATATGAAAACACAAAATATAAAAGAAACTCAGCCAAATGAGCCCCAGAAAACAAAAAATATAAACCACCCCACTCCCCTCCTCCTCCCCCCTCCCCAAGTTTGGTTAATTACAACCAATTGGTTGTAATTAACTAATGCAACTTCTACTTTCCATTAACAGTGGAAGCAATTTGAATTATGCTAAAAATGGTGCTCAACTGAAGTCTAAACTTAGTAGACAAACATTTGACAGAAGTGCTGGGATATTCATCCATGCAGGAAATAGGAACAGATGACATGTATGTTGTGCTGCAGACTAAAACTGACCTAGCAGCGTAAAAAAGCTTTCTCCAGGAAGACTCCTTATCACACTACAGTGAGCAGAATAGGCAAATGTGTAACTATAGAATGTTAGGTAACATATATATATGTGTGTGTGTGTATGTGTGTGTGAAGGGAGCAGAAGGCAGGTTTCATCCAAACTGGTGGTCCTGTTCTACCTCAAAGTAGTATCAATGAATATGATCCAGTTTTCACTATCGAGCTTTTGTGGATAGTTAAAAAATGTCATATATTCTTTGATGGGCTAATGAAGTACTATTTCAGAAGTACTGGAAATCTTCATTTTACTATGTTGAAAATGTTATTTTATAATACCCTTCCTTTAAAGCCTGATAAAAGTATTCTGAAGGTCAGGCTTCTAAAATATATATATTTTTATTTGTGTGACTTAATGCACAAGATTTCACTAATATGTTAGAAATTGGTTTCCAAGTGAGGTATCTGCCTTATGAATAATTGTGGTTGAACTGAAGATGTATTGTTGATGGTTATTGTGCCTTTTCTTTTTCACCCCAGAAGTTTGACTGAAATCTCTTTTATGTTTAATGCATCAGGAGGAAAGTGAAAACAGGATTGCTCTCTGCAATTACATTGAACAACTGCATGAAAGTGTTAACTTTAAAAAGAAAATGTGCAATATTATGGTGATGTGTGAATGTAAATTTTGATCAGGCTTTAGCATCGAAAGGTCACTGCATAGTGTAACAGCCATCTATATAGCAGTGATGTATAGCTGTAAGTCCAGGAGTACTGCTTGGAAGCTAAGGTAGCTTAGCAGTTCTCAGCTACAGTTCTTGTGGTGAAGAGGAAGATCTGAGTAGCCTAAGCACATCAGAATTCTTAAGGGAGTGGTGAAAAACCTTGCAAGTGAGAAGGGAGATTTTTAGCCTGGATTCTCTTTGCAAACATAACCAACAAAAGTGTGACACAAAGTCATGCTGCCTTTGTCTCATGTGAAACTGTACTTTGTGCTATTTCAAGTCCTTTCCAAAGTGGACTGTTTTCCACCCCTCCCCCAAAGCTTCCTCTTGACATTAAAGCTATAAACCAGTGATATGCCTGACTAGAGCTAGTCACAGATGCTCTGCCAGCATGTGACTGGTGTGCCTGAGCTTTATCATTCCTGCTAACTGACCCTTTTACTAAAAGTTTAATAGGGGATAAATTCACATGTGAATTCATAATCCCCTCAGTGGTGCCAGAAGGATTCCTTAACAAGCAGGCAACAAAGAGAATCTTATACAGCTTGACTTTTTTATTCCTCCTCTTCTTCATTCTCTTTCCAAATTTATTGGGTAGACTACTTCAAGGGTGTGTCTTTAACTGTCATCCCGATATTTATTTGTGCATAACCTAAACAAACAAAGACAATATATTCAGTGTGGCTTTCACAGCAGCTCTGTGCATGGAATTTAATACGGTTTTTAGATTTTCAGTACAATAGGTGGAAATATGATCTCTTCCAAATATTTATTATTTAGTATTTCTACTTATTCACAATAAGTTAAAAATGATGCTTTCATAGCATGTGAGTCGTGAAACTTAAATGAACTGTTTATTGTGCGATATTAGTTCACAGGGCTTTTAGTTATTTTACAGAATTATATATATTGTTTGCTACTCTTACTTAGAGAAGCCTGTGAATGCAGATACTGCAAATATTTTCAGTAGAAAATGCTTTTAATCAAACTTGGTTACTGTTATTTTCAGTTTGAAAAAAGAAAATTGTTTCTCTTGTAATGTTCTGTTGAAGTGCCTTTAAAGTGATGATATCACTTTAATACATTTAAAAGCTTCAGGGTTGCAACATTTATTGAGCAATGCTCATTGAAAGAATATTATGGATGTCTGGAGGCTTTCTACTTTTATAAAAAGGACATTGTTTTTTGTGGCCTCTATGAAATAAAGCTTAACTTTTTTTTTGTTTGTTTGTTTTTTATTTCATATTAAATGAATGAAGAACCATGCATCTTCTCTTTACAGTACTTTGTTCTCTGAACCAAAACCTACCAAGGTATGCTAGCCTAAATGAAATGTCCTTAGAAGTTCTTGTTCCAGAGTCCCAACTTTCTGTAATTTCACTGTATGTGCAAACAAGAGGTTGAAAGGAGATACTGCTTTTGGTTTAATCCTGTCTCTCCTATCAGTAGGCAATTGCTTTTAAGGAATATTTGTTTTCCTGTCAGACTTGTCCCTTTTCCTGTAGCTCTAGAACTCAGCATTTATTCAGTGGAACCAGTAAAAGCTGTTTTTGTTAATAGTGAGATGTTACTGACAGTATCTGACTCTTGTTTTCGGTTTTCTTTTTTTCTTTTTGTTATATTTTTTCCTTTTTATAAAGTAATTTGAGACATTGTGCATTGAAATATTTTAACTTCTGAAATACAACAGGTGAGTTAATTGCTAAATTTTTGAAAGATAACATATCTCCCCTTTCCTGTCTGCTCTCCCTGTTCTTCCCCCTTCACCCAAAGTTGAACTGTTTTAAAGACTGGGGAATAAATACAATAGTTTTCCCATTACTAGTTCTTTGCAGTTGCAACATTCTTAATTTGGAATGAGCTTTTCTGTATTTTGTGATGATGGTTATAAGGTCTGAACAAACCCTTACATTCATGAAACTTGGGCAATGGATACTAGAACATTTTGGACGATGCCATTAATGTCTTTGAGCACCTGCATGATTGCAGCATATGTTGTCCAGTCCCACAAATCTTGAGATTCAGACAGGGCATAGCAGCAGCCGGATACTAGCAGAAGATGGTAAAGACTAAGGTGAAAGATATAACATAGCCAGGTGTTTTTCTTGCAGAATTTTGTTTATTTATCTATTAATTCATTTAATTTTTATTATTTTTTAGCTCTGTGACTAAGCGTTCATAATCATTCAGTATTGGAGATGAAGTGAGATATTCCACTCAATTTACAAATGAAGCTTTGGAAAACCAAGACAGCCCTGGGATGTTTCTGAGTTTGATTCCAAACTCTGTTCCGTTCTTTTTCTTTTCTTTTGTTTGTTTTTTTCTTTTTTTAATTTGTTTAGGAAAAATCTACACCAGATGAGAGCTGCATGCCCTAAACCAGTGCATTTTACTTGACTGAGGAATTGTTGTTTCAGAAAAGCAGCCTTAACAAACTTGGAATTTGGACTTAGAGATCAAAATTAGGCAGAAATCATACCTGCAGTGGCCTGACAGTCATTTTTTTAATTTCTTTTGTTTGTATATTGAAAAAATTACGTAGATACCTGTATTGCTGATTCTTCATTTTGATCCAATACAGTCGTTGATCTTAAAATACTTATTCAATTTTATGGTTGGTTCAGAGGTATGAAATGTTGCTGTTTTGGTAACATTTTCTTTATGCCTAGTATGGTAAATAGAAAAAACCCTGGTAAGTATACCATACTGTAAAAGTGTGATTTACATTATGAGATTCAAAATGATATATGGGCTTTCAGGATAAAAGTAATAAAGGCAGTTTGGGTGACCATTTATGAAAGTGATTGTTACAACAGCAGTTTATACAGGCTTCTGAAATGGTAAGCATTTCTACTTCTGTGTAAGATTTTAATGCAAAATGTACAGCAGTGTCTTAAACTGCTCAAAAGATGATTCAGATCTTCTCCAGAAATTAATACCACTGTATTTTCTGTAATATCTCTGAATTTCACAGTGATTTGCACTGATGGATGAGAGAATTATCAGTTCTACAGATACCATTGAAACTGTAGAAGGTTAATTATTAATTCATTTCCTAAATCAAAGAAGAATATTCTTCTGGAAATACGTGGTGTTTGAAAAAATCATGTCTTTTCACACTCTGAAGTAGGATGGAGTTACTGGTTGTGTGTCTAAAATGTTGTTGCTGGTATTTGCCCACTCAGACAAGAGTGGGTGGGGATTGTCAAAATCGCTAGGCAGTTTCCTAAGAGTAATAGGCATGGAGATGTAAATATAGGGTTCACTTGTGCAGTCAGATTTTTCTCAAGTCACCTGCAGTCTCCCCTTCCTGCTGAGTCCTGAATGAGTAGCCCTTTATCATGAATGAGTACCCCTCATGGTGTAGGGTTAGTACAGTTTCTAGTAGCCTGGTTTTTGTTTGTTCCTTTTAAAACTTGTCACAAAAAGTGTCCCTAGGAATGGTTGGAGGAGAATCTTGTTGCTCCCTGAGCATTAAAGTCTTTTTGCTACTTTTGGAGATGTGGCTTGTTTACTGTGACTACTGCGACTAGTAATAATACCGTCAGCTATTTGTCTTGTATTTTTTTTTTTTTTTTTTTTTTTTTTTTTTTTTTTTTAATTTTTCTGTGCCTGTGGTGGTGAAACAACTAGGAGGACTTTATGCTGAGAAGATACATTCTTCTTGCTGTGGCAAGTGGCTAGCTTGTTTTCTTTTAACATTATATTACAACTTTTCTAAAACTACTGTGGTCATCTATAATTGTTTGGGTGTCTGGTATGCATTATTTCTAGTCATTTTAATGAAATATTACAGTTATTAACAATGACTACTGGTTTATAGTGGCTGTAATCCTTGAATGTTGTCTGTTATTGTAGTTTAGGACCACTTTGTTAGAGCATTAGCCACCTTCTGTTTTGCATCAAGGTGGTTGTCTAATGGATCATTAACTGCTAGTGAGGCCTGGGTCCTTGGGGACTTCCTGGGTACAGCAGTTGTGGTACGAGAAGTAGAGCTCATAGAGCAAGCAATCTGAGAGTATAGTCAACCCTGCAGCAGTGTAAAATGAAATGACTCAGTCCACTTGGTATTTTGGGTTTTGCTAGAACACTTCATTCCTCCAAGTGCAGTGTGAGTTTCAGATGCTCTAAATGGGCAGGAGGTGAAGAAGTGGAGTATCCTAATGCCAGTGAGACTGTTCTCCTCTCCCCTTTGTTTAGGGCGCTAATCTTGCTACTATTTTTTTTTTTTTTTTGGGGGGGTGAGGGGGTGAGGAATTAATCTGCTGTTGGAGGTTGTTCTTATTCTTCTCACAAACTCTGAAGACAACACAGTAACAGTTTGTAGGTAGGGTGTGCGTGTTTTCCACCTCTTCTTTTATGTCCACTCCCCCCGCCACAACTCTCCAAATGAATGCATAGAACTAGCGCAGTGCAAAGAACAGATGGCAAAAAAAACTTCATGTGCTTCATGTCTCTCTGTATTTTCTGGTAATCTGCGCTTTTCTAAACACCCCTTCCTGTATTCCTGACCTTCTAATAGAATGGTTAGCATCTAAGCTTCCCTTTGTTGGAGTTGCTTTCATGGTTACCTCAGTTCCAGGCCTGAATCCTGAGCCTCAGTGTGAGAGTTGGAAGGCAACAAAGAGAATCCCCATTAGGTTTCTAATTTAGAAAATAATTTTTGGTCAATTGGGACTTCAATTTCAGACACTTAAACGTTGGTGAGAGGTGATGTCAGATGTTTGAGAAGGATTCAGATCTTTAGAGATAGCTGTGTATTTGGTCATTCAGTTTTCCTTGAGACAGTATGTGTTTTGTGTGTTTTTGCCAGATGATGGTTCTAGATGTCTTTACCTGTATTTTAAAATTCAGCTGTGAGACTTCTGTGGCTCTGACCTTGCTGAAATTCTTGTGTCAGCTAATATGTAGTAAATGTCACAGTTAAGGATAAAATAGTGATTTTTACTACAAATTACTGCCACGGTTTATCAAGTATTAAGTCAGCACTTTTTCTTAAGTTAGGATTTCATTTAGCTGGCTTTTAATTTCAGAATGACAACATGTGCTGAAAAACTTTGCTTCAGTCCCTCAGAATATGAGTAAGTGTGAACTGTGAAATAATAATTACAGAGTTGAATCTTACTTACAATGGGATCAAAATATTAAAGCTTTAATGCTCATGCAACAAAGATCTATCAGTGTTTGGCAAATATTGAACCTCCCAACACCTTTCTCAGGCACAGAGCTACTCCTTCAGGAAATGTATATGATGATATATAAATCAGTGTAGTCGGCTGTAGTTGCTGTTGGATCAATCTGTTTAAAATTGAGAAGGGTATGTGCATGTTGGTTTTGACTGACATAAGAAAGCATATAAACAATTTCTTTTCAGCAAATACTGTGGCTCAATTATTTGACTGGTTCTCAGTTGGACATGAGATTATTTTATTTGTAATTTTAAATTGACATATTCTAAATAAATTAGGAGGATAATGCAAACATCAATACATTTTCGGGGGAAAGGAAGACAAAAAGTGAAGGAAAGAGGAACTAAAATTATGTTTAGAAACATCAGATTTTTCAGAGATGGGGGGTTGGGGAAAAAGGGAAGTGGCATTTAATTAGCTGTAACTGCCTGCCCACATGTTCCCGAGCACATGGAAGCATGGTCCTGAACAAATGACACAGTTCTCAACTGCACCCTGTTGATGCACAATTTTAATTGTGTCAGGGCTTAGTTACTAGACTGACATACACAGCTGTGCTTTAAAAATTCAGGATTTGTATCCCTTTCATTATGTGTTTCTACTGAATTATGAATATATTCCGTCAGTCGTAGATTTTCCTAATCTATGAAATTACTTCAGTGTAAAAATATTATTTTTAATGTGTGTGTTTGATAATTACAAAATTGATAAAGCAAGCATTGCTGATCGACTTCAGGGAGTGTATTTGGCCCTTTGGATGCAAGCCCTTGGCTCTTAAGAAGCAGCAAATTAAGCTGTTGTTGTTTTGCCGTTTTCTAACGCTCCCCCCCACCCCCCCCATTAGCAATCATTCTGTTGCACACAGTATGTGATAAATCAACCGCAGGAGCTTTAGAGTTGCCATAACATGACATTACCTATCAGCTCGTCAAGTCTGTGTTGACTCTGTGCCTTTTAGGCTGTATATTTCTTCAAAGTCTAGCGCCAGTTACTTAGTCAGCTCTAACTAATTTCAGAGTGGAAGGGAAACTTTACTGGAGTGCTGTTTGGGATCTGCTTTTTAATCCTGGTCTGTTTAATGTTTGCCTCCTGACATTCTAGGCCAGACATCATTTTAATGGTATGTGTGGTGATAAAGCCAATAAACTGTCAAGATGATTGATAATCTCAGCATTATAGCAATATGACTTTCCTGTTCTCCTCTGTGCTTTAGATGATGGTTTCCAAATTGAATTCTTACAGTGTGCTGTATGCTTGTTGGAGAGTCTCTGAACAAATGGTTGGAAGGAACTAGCCCTTGCTAATGCAGGCTTTTAGATTTCTGTTATTATTGGAAGGACTTTTAATTTGGAAAATGTTAAGTGGGAATTATACCACTGGAATAGGCTTAGCCTCTAAATTTTTGAAATTCTATTTTTATGGCCACCTGGGATAAGTCTCAAAATTTGATGTGGCTGATTCCCTTATCTGTACTGTCTTTCAACTAGAGATATCAGAGAGCAATGCAGTGTGTGTGTGGCTTCTGGGCTCCCTTAAGCAAATTCAGCAGCCATTTTTCATCATCTTAATTGAAAGTCATTGATCAGACTTTGCTCACTTTTTATTTTGGGGAGCTTGGGGGCAATTGATTAGGATTATTTTTGCATGATGCCTAAAATTAATGGTTTTCATCTTGTACTTTTGTGCTGGCTCCTGGACAGTGATAAGACCAGGACAAAAGAATGATGGATATTTGTGTTTTGGAACTGCTTTGTGTGCACTTTTTTTCTTTAACTTGGCCAGTACCTTAGTTTAGTAGTTGTATTTATTTAAATATTCTTAAACAATGATAATACTGGATGAAGAAATTTTACACACGTGTAATCCTCATTAACATACATCAATTGATAAATTTTGCGTACTTTCAGTTGTCTCTTGTGGACTGAAGTCAAGGAGATCATTGAGTCCAACCCCCCTGACAAAGCAGGTTCCCTAGAGCAGGTTGCACAGGTAGACATCCAGGTTGGTCTTGAATGTCTCCAGAGAAGGAGACTCCACAAGCCCCCTGGGCAGCCTGTTCCAGTGCTCTGTCACCCTCACGATGAAGAAGTTCTTTCACACATCAGTGCGGAACCTCCTGTGGTCCAACTTGTGTCCTTTGCCCTTTGTCCTGTTCCTACAGGCTACTGCAAAGAGGTCAGCCATCTCCCTTTTCTCCCACACTTCAGATATTTATAAATATTTATAAAGACTTGAATGATATTTAGACTCTGAGCAAGTAAATACTGCTTCCCACTTGCCCAGTCTTGCTGTAAACACTTTCCCATTTCCCATGGGTGAATTTTACATTCACCCATGTAATTGCATTACATGGGTGAATGTAAAATTCTGATGCATTAAAAAAATAAACCTTTACTCAGTGGATCGGCCCACATAATTGGGATTTAACCTAATTTTATTGGGAACAACCAAATTAAAAAGTCATATATAAATTACTGTGCCATTCATGTAATGTACCCACCACTCCCTATGTGTGCTGGAAGATGTGTCCCTTGGTTCCTGGATGTAGAACGCCGATACACTTCCAATCCAGTGGAACTGCTGGAAAACTGTTTCTCTAGGCATTGGGAGGGAGGCTCTGGAAAGGCACTAGGAGACCCCCGTACTATATTGCAAGCCCTTGCCCTATCTGGAAAGTTGGTGGGTTAACCTGACTGGTAAAGCCTTTTCGTGTTAGTAGGAACTAGGTTAGAGATGGTAGCTCAGGAGCTTTGTTAATTCTGCAGTGATGCATCTCTTAAAGCAGTCAGAGCTGTGGAAAGTCTATCTGTCCCTGTTTGTACCTCCAGGTTAGCTCCTCTGGCTGTTGAGAGCCACTCTCCAAAAGGAGTCTTTTGCTTTCAGCTTTGTCTTTGTTCCTTCACCTTCTCTCCTCTTCCTACATCGACCTATCTTTTTTTGCACTGACAGTTAGCCAGTTCAAGTTGTGCTTCTTCATGTTGCCAGGATGATCTAGTATGTTGCTGTGTTCGTAAAATTGCATGAAAGCATTCTGTTGAATAAAGGGGATAGACCAGAATTGACTTTGGAAGGTATTACAGAAAACGGATTGGTAGGGCACTTGAGGCTTTATTGCATGCTCTTGTGTGTTAGAGAAAGGAAACTGTAGGATTTAATCCAAACTTAAGAACAGGTCTGATGTACCGTGAATCAGCTGGACTTTGCCCAATCTACAGGAAAATTCTGTCTGCATTTTAGGGAATTTTCTCTCTAAGATGTCTTGTTCTGCTTCCCTATGTCTTTGAGAGCTTCCTTTTTATTCAAGGAAGAACTGGTATGTATTGGTAGTGTTTGCTGGTACTGAAGCCATTGGTATTGGGGAGGAACTGCCATGCTTCAAGCCTTGGCCAGTAAAAATAGAAGGTTCTGTTAAAATTCAATTTAATTAACTGATTTAATTTTTCTTTATTCCCTCCCCTCAAGATTATCTTCTTTCCCCAAGAAGAGTCGTGGGAGCCAACCACATAGTGGAGTGATAGTAGCGAAACATGACTGCATAGTGTGAGCAAAGGATCTTAGACATGCAGAGGAAGGATGCATCTAGATAATTGGCTTCCCCTATCTCCCCTGTCCTGTAATGTCTGACATGGTGTACATGGCTTCCTGGTGCCTATAACACTTTTGTCTTTTTTAAGGCTGACTTCTTACTTTCCTGGAATGTTATGTATTGGTAGGAGAGAAAAACGTCTGAGGCCAAATTGTTTGCTATTTTTCATCTGTTGTTTCTATAGTATGTATGTTATGATTATTGGGAGGCATTACATTTTTGATTACTTAATAGCTTTAAGACCTGTAGTTCATTGACCAAATATGTCTACTGTAATCAGATGATTGCTAGGTTCACTTAAAGGGATGAATTTGTACTCTAGCTGATTTTGTGTTTTATGTGATTTGAAAAAAAGCAAGGCATGCCTTGAGATCTTAAGATGAGGTTTTTGTGTAACTGGACATTATTTTATATGAAAGGGGACAAAACAACACATTTTTTTTTTCTCCCTAGCCATATGTGATATTTTTATTTCTCTTGAATGTCTATAAAATAATGTAGACAGCCACTTTGTAATTCCTCTAGGAGGTAGCATATTAACTATTCAGCTGTATAGGTAATGATTGTGCACTATTGAGCATTGCTTGTGTATTCATTGCTAATAGCTCCCCCTCGTTGAGTCAATTTGTACTGGTTTGATTTTTTTTTTCC
Organism: Heliornis fulica; assembly: GCA_013399135.1. Lineage (NCBI taxonomy): Eukaryota > Metazoa > Chordata > Aves > Gruiformes > Heliornithidae > Heliornis > Heliornis fulica. The sequence goes on along the minus strand of VXBZ01012839.1, from coordinate 707,756 downwards.
TTCAGATGACAGGAATATAGTTTGGTGTAGATATTATTTCAGTCATTTTGCCCCAGGAAAAACATTAGTAATTTATAAATAAAATACACATAAAAATAGGAGAAGTCAAGTGTAGATTTTTTCACAACAAAGGCACTACTAATTTCAGTACTGTGATATGAAGTTGAATTAGTTTTAGTTATGGATTTAGGAACTGTTCATCCTAGAACTAGGAAAGTAATTAAGTTCTAGTAACTTGTGTAGAAGAAAAGTTTTAGCTCAGGTCTCTGATCTCTAAGAAAAGGGAGCAAGAAATATCTTCTTTTTTTTTTCCTGAGCTTTTTGTTGTATCTCCAGCTGATACTCCTTAGTCAGCAAATTGAGCATGCAATCTGTGGTTCCATATAGCTATGTGGATGTATGGTTGTTTGGTTTATTTTTTTATATATTTTTTGCAGCTGTTGAACAGAAATTGACAGTGTTCAGAGTAAAAACAAAACGAAAAAGCAACATTATACCAAAATAAACTTTTATCTATTGTAACAAGTAGTATTTGGGGAGAC
>VXBZ01012839.1:669560-699355 GCA_013399135.1 Heliornis fulica | reverse complement strand
TGCCCAAGCCTGTAACATTGCCTGGGGTTGTTGCGACCAAAGTGCAGGACCCGGCATTTGGCCTTGTTGAACATCATATTGTTGGCCCCAGCCCAACAATCCAGCCTGTCCAGATCCCTCTGCAGGGCCTTCCTACCCTCCAGCAGATCGACACTCCCACCCAATTTGGTGTCATCTGCAAACTTACTGAGGGTGCATTCAATCCCCTCGTCCAGATCATCTATGAAGATGTTGAACAGAACTGGTCCCAACACCGAGCCCTGGGGAACACCACTGGTGACCGGTTGCCAGCTGGATTTGGCTCCATTCAGCACCACTCTCTGGGCTCGGCCATCCAGCCAGTTTTTATCCCAGCGCAGAGTGCACTTGTCCAAGCCGTGAGCAGCCAGCTTCTTCAGGAGAATGCTGTGGGAGACGGTGTCAAAGGCCTTGCTGAAGTCCAAGTAGACAACATCCACAGCCTGCAAAGATATGCTCACTGCACAGATAGTGCGGTGAGCATATCTTTGCAGTTCACCTGATTTGTACTAGTAAAATTAATACATTTTTGTGAAAGATGGGATGTCCTTACGGACTTCCCCAATCCAAATGCTTAAAGAATCTAAGTAATCTCTAGGCAATCTACTGGTCTCTTTCTTTTTGATTGTTTTTGCCTGCAAAGCAGTGTCTGCAGTGTATCTTGGATATTGTATTTTAATGGCAATGAACAGAGCAGTTATTTTGAAAATAGCTGAGGAGGATGGTCTGGTTTGCTACTCTGGGTGTGGTAATATCAAAGGGGAGACAGTTTGGGGACACAAAACAAATCAGTAACAGGTGTTACAACTGTTGAGCACTGCTACAGAAACTTGTTCAGGAGTTGAATGAATTGGCTGGATAAATGATGGAACTGCTCTAAGAATCAGATCCTATAAAATCCTTGGGTTTAATTTCTATAACACTATAGAGGTTTCCTTGGCATTTTACCAACTGACTGAATCATATAAATCTATCTAAAATTTTCACAAAATATCATTTATTTATTTATTTATTTATTTAACATCCTTTGGGCAAATCCAAGTAGTTCTCTATTCTGTGATGCTAGAAAAACTTATTTCAGAGAAGTATGGCTTTACGTGTTTAATGAGATGGGATTGTTTAGAAAACATAAATTCTTGTAGAAGACATTGTACACTAGACATCTAAGGCAAATAATTTTGCATAAAATAATTTTTCTTCCTGGTTAATTTTGATCAGGAGTTAATTAAAGACAGAAAGAAGAGAAACAATAGCACAATATTTCTAAACATTTTTTTGCCTTCCCATTCACTTTTAAAGACACAGTAGGGAGCCATGGGAAATGTATTTTCATCTAGGCTTGTAGGAGTAATACATATTGTTTGTTTAAGGCATCAGGTATTGAGAAATGGCAGGGTGAAAAGTTTGACCTGAACTGCCAGATCTGATCTGCAAGGGGGTAATTGAGTTGCCATGTTTTTTTTCTCCTCAGTTTAAATCAAGTTTTGCTATAGCCCATTTAAGTGTCAGGCTGGTAGCAAAACTTGACAACTTCAGGGTGCAAGCTTGCTTTTGATCAGGATTTACATGCAAATCATTTTTGCCTTGAGCTGTCAAGTCCTGTTTTGACATTGTGAGGAGAGGTGTCCCCATTTCTTGCAGTCTTTGCTCCTCAGGCCATGAAGATGATGGTCAATGCTGGCTGTTGGCATGTGGAAGAAAATTATTCTGGTAATATGGTGGTTAAACTTTTACATCTAACTACATTGTTTTTCTGCCCCCTTTCCTGTCAGGCAGCTGTTGCAGCTGGGCTTCTAATCTCCTTTTGCCCAGAAGAAAATCTAACAATAATCCTGAGTTTGATGTCAGAGAGAAACTAGAGAATTGGGGTAGAGGGTCACCAGTATACTGGGGAATGGGTTTAAGCTGCAAAACAACACAAAGGGTGCTGACAGTCCACATTTTCGGGGCTTTAAACAAAGTCTTTGGTAAGTTTAAAGAATCTTCTCCTTGCATGACTAAACCCATTGATGGTTTAGAGAAAAAGCTGCCTTAGAAGGCTTAAGATTGAACCTTCTTTCCAATTTTACTGAAAACCTTAAGTTTTTTTTACATTGTATAAATGGAGAAAAATTATGGAGGGGCCCATGAACTAGGAATAAACTATGGAAATGAACAGTACGTCTTCTTTTTGCGGCCATATCCAGTAAAGCTCATGTTTATTATACCTTTTAAATTGTTTTAATTTCCATTTACACTTTAATCTGGAGCTAATCTTTCAAGAAAATACTACATAGGAAAGTAAACTAATAAACCCCCCCCCATAATTTAATACTTCATTGTTTCTAAAAATAAAATCAACTTCAGAATAGAGTGGTGGAACTTTTAAAGAAATGTAAAATTGATATTATACCAAACTAACCAAATGATGCAAGAAGTTACATCATGCAAGCAATGTTGCTCTTCTGTTTTCTAGTTAAACAAATTTTTCTTTGTACTATTAGTAGCGTAGGGACATCAAACACTGTTTCACTGAGATGTCAGGCAATGTCATGTTTGATAATCTACATATGAAAGCATAACTTTTAAAGTCAAGAATTTTGAGACAAAATCTGCTTTATCTGTCTTGGACTTTATTTTAGCAGACAAAAACCTGAATATGCTAACATGTGCTGTGAAATTTTAATTGAATTGTTAATGACACTTTGGAGTGACACAACATGTGAGAAACTTCCAAGAACTGATCATGGGAAGCCCTTTTTCGTACTGTTACAAAACAGAAGACACTGGGAACTTGACAAGTCCAAGTGTCTGAGGCCAGGGGAATAATTGATAGCAGGCTGCCTGTATCCAAGGTCCTTTAGCAGTAATTGCAAGCAGGATCTGACTCTCTGATCTCACCAGTGGTATTCACCATGCCAAAACGACCAGGCTTTGACAGATTGCTTTCCTAACAGTAATAACTTAGGCATGTTCTCTCTCTCACATGAGGCCACACATCCCTCCCACTGGAGAAAATGAGTTGAAAATGAGTTGCTTCTTTTTTTAACAGGGCACTGTTAAAATAACTCTCTTCTCTTATATAAGCCCAGTAGTGCCAGGGGACTAAATTTATATGGTTATAAACAAGAGATATTACTTTAGAATACCACAATGTAATGTTTCACTATTTCTATATGATTTCAAGTGTTTTGAAAATAATGTATTGGTTTTTTCCTCCTTCTTGCACTTAAAAGCAACCCAAAATGTCACATTTTATGTTTAATTGCTTTCATCTCTCTCTGATTTTTATAAACTGAGTGCTGACTTGTACTCAGATTTATATCTTGGATGAATCCAAGTCCCCAGAGGGGGACTTAGAGCTATTATTTATTCTGCATAGGTTGAAAAGAGACCTATTTTATTTGAGTTTTTTAAACTCTACTGCTGGTTTTGGACTCTGTTATATTTTGAAACTTTAATGTGTTGTTTGTTTGGTTTTTGGGTTTTTGTTTGTTTGTTTGTTTCTTCTCTCCTCCCCCCCCCCTTTTATTTTTTCTTCAATAATTTCCTCCCTCACTTTAAATGTCATTTTTGTCTGTAAGCTGTGATTGGAAAGTATAATGTCCTGTATGATCTGTAATAACAGTTTGGGATTTACACTCCTTTTAGTGACAGGATTTTACTAATTCTGATGTAAGAACCCCTGTGTGCTACTCTATGGTGGTCTGTGTTCGCTGGCATAGTTAAAAGTCTGGCAGCTCCACCCTATAGCTGTCTAAACAAGGTTTCTCAACAGGCACTAACATCAAAAGAACTACAGTAAGCTAAGGCTATGGGTAATTGTAACCACAATATTAAGTTTATAAAAACTGAACATCTACTACTATAATGGCCAGCACTTTCATTAATGCATGCAAACCTCAAAGAAGATTAAGGTACGTTTCCACAAGTGTTAAGGGTGGATGGTTTTATACTTTGAAGTGCAAATAAAAAGCAGTAAGAATGCAAGGTTCTTAGCTGTGGAAATAAATTGTATGCACATGGTAGAATACTTATGGTGACTATATGGCATCTAGTTATTCCATGGTACTTTGGAATAAAGGATTATAAAGGTTGACTTACATTCTTGAGCAAAGGTCAGAAAATCGGAAGGTAAATTCATATGGTTGTTGCTTGTTAACTCCAAAATCGGTGAGAGTGCAGGCAGATTCAGGTGATCTGCCTGTAAAGGCTGATGGAGCCAGTGAAGAATTCTTGTACAGAATCATGACAACAACATCGGGGATCCAATCCTGTGGTCTTAACTGAATGTTTTTACATAAGGAATGGTGGGCCATATATATATATGTATATATTTTTAATTAAAAAACCCAAACAATTTTGTCTCCCTTGAGTTAATCACCCTTTTTTTTATAATTGTACAGAATAACTTGAAAGTCATTAACAGAAGATGTGAATATACTGCTGTAGATGCTCAAGAAATAACTTACTTTCTTCCTCAAGTATGTAGTTTTAAAGTAAGATGAATTGTTCACTGTATACCTGATGAGTCATGTAGCTTACTCATAAGCTTCTATAAACTTTATGGTTCATGTGAACACTTTTAGAGGATATTCCTAGAGATTTGACTTGCTTTGATTGTAGTAAATAAATCTTTATTTGTAATAAGGTGGAAAAATACAGAATGAAAAAAAAACCTAGGGTATTAAAAATAACTAAGTTTTGAGGTCAAGCCCAATTCATTAAGATGAGAAAAGCAGAGGGGAGCGTAAAGCTTGGCACTGGTTTTGTAATAATAATTTATCCGCACCTTGAGCCCATCCTTTGGACAGACCTTTGTTTGAACTGCAGCTGGCTTGGTTTATGTATGACCTGCTGGGAGCTGAGGTTGTAATGAAAAACAGTTATTCTTTCAAATTACTCACAAGAAGAAGGGCCTATTTTATCAAGTGCTCTTCTTAATTTGGCACATGGTAAGACTTTTAATATTTTTTTTTCCATTAATCACACTCTATCTTTTAATATGTCTAAACACAGTGATGAAATACTGTATGTTTTCCTTAAAGCTTTCTGAGGACAAACACTTCTCTAGAGAGCAACTGTCAGGAGCTTTTACCATTAATTAATGAAGTTATTTATTGAAGTTTTTCATGTGCAAGTTTCCATATTCTGAACTTTTGAAAGTTCTTCTTGCATCAGGATTGAGTTTCATAATTTTGCAGGTTAGCTAGTGATAGGTTTACAGGACAAACCGAGAATGAGGAAAAATTAATGGTTAAAAAAAATAGAAATGCAAAACTTGTGTTCTTTCATTGTTTAAAAGAAATTTAGGCCTACAAATTACTTATGAAATAGTGATTTAGAGGTATCCTGTTTTTGTTTTTTTTTTTTTATATAACCCTGCTTTTTGTTAATGTAAACTATGTGCTCAGAACTCTCAAGGTAAACATAGCTGCTGTCCTGCTCAGTCTGAAGAGCTAAAGATCGAGTTACACTAGTTTGAGGAAGACCTGAAGATGACAGTAACTTAAACTGTGTCTTTGTGAGTCTACTGCCAAACAGCAGCACTCAGGTGCTCAAGCAAAACAAGAGCGACAATTTAAATTCATGTATATACTCTTTTTTTTTTTTCCCAATTATAAGGTCTGTGATTTCCTATGGTATTTGAATAATAGTCCACAGTTTGAAGTTACATGCCTTTTTTTCTTTAAGATCATAGACTTGGCGCTTAGGACTTCAGTTCTTATAGTAGATTTCTTGTAACGTCAAACCGTTATCAGAGTTGTTTTAAGCAAATGTTTTGATTCATATGCAGCTTGTTGTAAGAACCAGGACTTAAGTTTTTAGGAATTCAGACAAGTATTAAACCAGTGGGTTGTTCATGCACTGCATTAACCATGCGATGCTTATACTGAATCCTGAATTAAATTCCCGGGCATTATTTCTGTTTCCATTATTCTTGGAGTTGCTGTTTGCAAATCTAATTGCTGTCTCGTCTTCTGTTTTAAGATAATAAGAAAACCCAGTGCAGGTTAAATCCATCAAATACTGTTGCAATATCACTTCCTGTTACCCACAGATGAGGTGGGCTTTGCGCCACAGCATTATATCTTGTGCCTCATTCAGTCTTGCCTGTTCATTTTACTTTTTCTAAAACAGTGTACAGGAAAAATGTAGTGGTTTGCTTATATTGGGCAGGTGTTAAAATGATGGGAAATTGGGGGGTTTGAATTCTCATATTCTAAGATAAACACCTTATCTTAGGGTGTGTGGGAGCATGTTCAGTCTGATTTTAGCTCAATGCTGTTAGAGAAAATCCCCGACAATGAGAGGCTGGAGTGGAGTAGCTAGGACAGCGGTTGGTTGAAGTTCTTGCCACATTGTTACAGTACCGTGGGCCAAGCAACAAGCCTATGTTTGGTTATGCATTGAGTTCTGCTGGACTTCAGACACTGTTCCCCACAGCATCGTCCTGGAGAAAGTAGCTGCTCATGGATTAGATGGGTACACTCTTCGCTGAGTTAAAAACTCACTGGACTGCAGGGCCCAGAGAGTTGTGGTGAATGGAGTGAAATCCCTCTGGGGGAGGGCACAAGTGGTGTCCCCCAGGGCTTAGTGCTGGGGCCAGTCCTGTTTAACATCTTCAGAAAAGATGTTAAACAGATGTTTTTCTTGAGAAAATGCATGCTGTGGAGAGACTTTATTGCTCTACAAGTACCTGCAAGGAGGTTGCAGAAAGGTGGAGTTTGATCTCTCGGGTAACAAGTGATAGGATGAGAGGAAATGGTTACAAATTGCACTGGGGAGGTTTAGGTTAGATATTTAGGGAAGAATTCCTTTACTGAAAGAGCTGCCAAGTGTTGGAACAGGCTGCCCAGGGAAGTGGAGTCACTGTCCCTGGAGGTATTTAAAAGTCGTGTAGATGTTGCACTTGCGGACATGGTCTATAGGTGGACTAGGCAGGGTTAGGCTGTGGTTGGGCTGAGGATGTTGAAGGTCTCTTCCAACCCAAGTGTTTCTATGATTCTATGATTTATTGTCACTGTATTAAAAACATGAGCTTTATGGATGTAATGTGTCCTTTTTATATGGAACGTTGGCAGTACTTGCAAGCATTACATATATTTGCCCTCCCCCAAATCTGTAATATTTCTTCAAAGGGGCTTAACTTCCTTCCTCTTTTGTTTGTGGGTTAAAATTGCACAGTTTTGTTTATTTTTAGTCAAGTTATTCACATATCAGTGTACTTTTATTGGATTGGGCTAATTACACATTTTGTAGAGGCTCTGCTGTTTAATCGTATATTTCATAAGATGGCATTACATGCACAACATATATCTATATTAGGCACACAAGTCCAAGTGGTATTGCAGGTACTATGCAGAACCAAAGAGAAATCTTAATAATAAATATTTACTATGGGCATATGAGGCATAGGCTATTAGGTAAACCTAGTTGTAAACCTACAACCAGTTCTAAAAAGTGCCAGTCATAGTTTTATCTACTCCCATTCTAGAAACTATCGACCTGTTTTTTCCGCGTCTTTGTGGGGGCAGGTTTTGTCATCTGAAGAAAGTAGCAGCAAGTGTCTGCAAAGGGATTTCCAGAATACACTAAATGCACTTCAGTTTGGATTCTGCAACTTTTGCAACTTTTAGAATTTGGCACTAAATCTCAGCATTTACACTGCTCTCAGTGGTATGCACAGGAGCATCATAGTTTGTTTTCAACATGGTTTACTTTGTTGGGAGATATATTTGAAATCGGTATATTGATATAAATTATCAATGTGTAGATATATCAAAAAAATTTATGGAGGAACACTAGTAGTATTAGTTGCCTTATCTCTGTATAATTATTTGTTTCCCAAGATGTTTTTTAATAGTGTTGACTATTATTGACTATATATTTAAAATATAATTATCAGTTTTCTTTTCCTTGGATTATAGATGCTTCAGAAATTTTTGGAATACATAGTTTTTCAGTTTCATTGTCCACCATACAGCACCTAATAAAAATAACATACTTTGCACAAAATTTAAGTGAGAGATCTGTGACTACTTGTCTCCTGAATCATGATTGTCATTGACATAACTGGAACTACAACTCCTTTATTCTACAATGTATTTTTCAGTGTCAAGTGACTCAGTAAAATTAACAATGAGCTCCAAAGACCTGTTCAGTTTCATTGTTCGAGTTGAATTTTCTTGTTTTAATGTTTTCCCATTGTACAAATACTGTATTTGGATTTTCTTACAATGTCTTTTGTCTCAGTAGAACTGATGAGAAGGTGGAAGTATTTGCTTAGAGAATAAACAGTCTGATTTAACTACAAAGATTTCTTTTTTGTTTTTTTTTTTTATCGTGAGAGGGAAAGTAGAGCAGTATATTCTTTCATTCAGGCACAATGTGATTGTTATAGTATATTTTGCATTAATTCATGGAGGGACACTTGCCTAAATTGCTTTCTATCTCTTGTGGAAGTCTTTGATCCTGGTGACAGTTTGACTGCATTAGTGAGAGTGTATTGGTTAATCCTTTGTTTAACTTGTTCTTTTTGGCACAGCCAGGGGCCTTTCCAAAGATAATCTGTTGGCATAGGCTAAATCCTAATCAAACAGGCCAAAAGAGGAGCTGGGAGATGTGTTGTAGGCTGCAGAACTCTTTCTGGAAATAGATATTTTTTGCGTACTCTGAAAATATAAGCATGTATATAAACCCTACCTAGTCATAATGGCTTACATCATCTCTGAACACATTGATCGTAGGGTACATTTCAGATGCTATAAATGCTGTGCCATCTGCTTTGCTACCGAGTAAGGGTCTGGATGTTTTCAGTCCCTTCAGTAATTAAGTGTTGAACAATACATCCCAGCTTCCAGTTTCATAAAGTCAAGAGTCAGTAAAGACAGAAATCTTTGACATGGAAAAGAGGGTATCTGGGAAGCTGGGCACCTATGAATGGCTAAGTTCTGAAGCCAAAAAACTCTTTCGCTCTCCAAGTGACTTAAATACAATAGGAAATTGTCGTCAGATCAGGAGAGATCTAGGCTACTTTTAAAGCTGATCCTGACTCTTAATGAATTGCCATCAATAATGCCTAGTTTCTGCACTTTGAAGAAGCTTCATTTAATTACATGAGACTTAGAGTAACAATCAGTATCCTTGACTGCCTAGCGTAAAATCAACGGGTGTACCTTCCTCTACTTTTGTGAAATAAATAGGAATAACAAGATGAGGAGGGGTCTTTTTTATCTAAACTAAAAGTATATCTTGATATTAATCATTGTTAATGGAGATAAAGTCAGTGTTGTTCTTTCAGAAATGAAGTTTTTCAGGTTTTTTTTGCAGATGGTGCTTAAAAAGTGCCTATTAATATACAAGTGTAGGGAAACCTGATAAAAGTTTTTCTTCCCCCTTGTCAGTTCAGCAATCAACTGTAATAAGAGCTGATGTAAAATTTTCATACACTTTAAGGCATTCTTTAATGTCTTTATGCTACTTGAAACACTTTCCATTTTCATTTCACTTAACAATCATATTGGGATATTCTTTATGCAGATAAAACAAGCTTAAATAAAGTTGTTAAGTGCCTGCAAGTAAATTGCTTGTATATTCCTTCTACCCTACTTCTCCTTCCCCATTTGCTTAACATGATTAAACTGGAAATTATAATATAGTTCATGCTAAATGGTTCTATGATTCATATCAACTTTATTACTGTCAGCTCAGCCAAAACAATTTCACTATCACAATCTTGTGCTACTCAACTATGTAGTGGTATTATGGCAAACATGGGATGCCTGGATTGAGGTGCAAATGTGAAATAACATTTCTTCTCTTTCTACTTAGACAGTTTTCCCTTGTTTCCACGTTTTCCATTTAGATTTGGTGGATGTGTGTGGTTTNTTTTTTAAATTCAACATAACAAAACAACAACAACAAAACCCCACACCCAAATAACCCAACTAGATGATTAGCTTTTTGGTAGCTAAAATAGAGATTAGCGCTGTTTATCTAATCAAAATTGTGCAAACTAATAGAAGGAGTGGGAAAACTAATTGAAGTAATCTCTGTCTGAGATTCTGATATTGAAAAGTTTCGTTGGTTAAATGGGTGTTGGCATTTTGTGATCCAGAGAGTATTTAGTTTTACCTGTACATGGCCATACTCTGTGTTCTCTCCAGGTTGGGAATGAGTTGTGAAAGTACTTCTAAACTATTTAGGACACCCATTTACTTGAGAGCCTTTCCCATGTATCATATTGCAGAGAATGCTTTACAATGGTATTGATTTTTTTTAGATAACTTTAGAGCCAGTACTATGAATGGCATGTGAATCTGTTTCATCTACATACGTTCCTGCTATCTTACACTTCTATTAGAACTGGGGAGATTCCATGGTCCTAAGGTGGCAGCTTTAAAGGGTATTATGGATCTCTCAAAAATTGTGAAAAAGGCAGGACACAGAGAGCTGTATATTTGTAGTGTCTATTGCATAGGGTATGGAAAAATTAAGGTGACAGAGGTGGAGTTATGTGGTCAGAAGATATAGGTGAACTTCTGTTAGCATGTTTGGCATAGCTTCTGGAACTAGATTTGAATCTCAACCTGTTGAGAAATATGATACTTCACCTTCTCTTGCTGAAATCACATCTCAAGTCTGTTTTATAGCTTTTGGTAGCTATGTACTTATGTGAAGAGCAGTAAATGGTTTTTGGAAAGAAGATAGAGTTGCTATCTCTTGTGAGTACAACAAAATACTGACTGACTTGTGGGGTTTTTTAAAATCTTTGGTTTGGACTGCTTTTTTTTTCTTTCTTTCTTTTTAATCCTGTTATCCCCTCGAATTGTTTTCCTTATCTGCAGAGGTAATTTCAGTCCTGGAGGGTTAATTTTTCTCTTTCAAGTCTCATGGATGGCGGGTGGAGTCAGGTCTTTGGACAAGTGTCTTTGGACAATCTTTTGGATTTTAAAGGTTTATTCTTTAGATTTCTAGTGAAAAGCTGATCCTGCAGATCAGGGTGGCTGCAGAAGGGAATAATTGGGATTTCTGTCTTGATTGTAATATGGTGTGCTGACCCATTCTTGATCTGTTAAATGGATGTTATACACATGAATATTAGGCACCTGTTTTTGAAAACTGTAGTATATAAATAGACCTAGTGAGACCAGGATATTATTTGACAAGTTGTTCTATCCTTTGGCATGTGTTTTTGAGTCTTTCTCCCACTTATTTTGCTCATTTTTAATTTTTGTTTCATTATTTGGTGTTTATTATTTAACTTTCATTAGTTCATTAATGCTAGTCTCTTTTATATGAATTTCACTTTTTGTCCTACTCCTAAGGCTTGTCAAATAATTAGGATTTTTTTTTTTAATACAGAAATCTGAGAAGTTTTGGATGATCATGGATATCTGCCTCTGAAATTTCTTTCAGCACATAGTGAGAAAAGTGTTTTGGGATACATAAAGTCTGAGTTAGGTTCTCAGTGTGTTTCATCAAATAAATTATGCCTACTCTCTGAAGTAGTAGGAATAAATATTCACTCTTCAGTTTGAACAGTGAGTGGCAGTTTTCTGCCTGGGCACAGGAATTCTCTTGGGGTTTTTCATATGGTGGCAATTATTTCCCTGGCTGCGTTAGCATGACTGTGAAGTAAACCAAGTAATAAATTAGGAAGATGGAGCTGAAGATGTAGAGCCTCAGCCTAGCTAAACAGTTTTGAACTATGCAGTCATATCTGTGATGCTATAGAGGAAACTAAATAATTGTTTCTATAATGTGGTGCTAGTCAGCGTAGTGTGCTGTGACACTTTGGTTAGCTACTATCTTAACAGGTAAAAGAATAAACATGTTGGGGGAGTGCATGGCAGGATCCTGATTGACTGCAGCAGCAGGCGATTAATGGGCAACAACGCTCTGACAGGAACTGCTGACAAGGCGATAATGAGATTAGCACCTTCTGATTCTTTTATTAACAAGTAGCCAAAGAATCATTTGGGCATGTCAGTAGATAATGATGGAAATTAAGGGACACTCTGGAACCTTTGGGTAGCAGATCATACACCTAGTACTCTGTGGGGTAACTTGCAGGTTAACTGAATCTCCTCTTTTTGCATATGTAATCACTGAATGTGGTGGTGTTAATTAAAGATAATATGAGTGGATGTGTTACTGTATTTACTTATGTATGGTAGTGGTTCAGGTATGTCACAATGCAATAGTTCATTTTATGCATGGAACGCTTGCTTTGACAAAGTATGTTCTTTGGTAGTTGGAACTTTATGCTTTAAGTTCTTATTTCTCAGCATCTTTTCCTTGCCTGTCTTTGGTATGTAAAAAAACAATCACTTTTGGAGTAAGAGAGTGAGAAATAAACGAAAGGAGGTGTCTGAAGTTATAGAAGGGAGTGGGAATGAGAAAAGTGGAGAAAGGTATACAGAATTTCAGTACTTGAGAGGACTAGAGAGTGGCAAGAAGTACAAGATTGTTAGAGTAAGGAGATGCGAAAGAGAATTGTCAACATCATATTGAAGAGTTTGTTTTGGGTTTGGGAGATAGTGTATCAGTTTCTGGGTAGAACCTGGAAGACACATTCACCTGTTAAAGCGAGTGTAGGTGTGATTCTGGTGAAAGAGTAGGAGACAAAAAACCAAGGCCAAAGGAGGACAAAAAATTGTGAGAACGGAAAGGAATAAACATAATAAAATAATTAGGGTGTTTATCATGGAGATTGGCATTTTACTTACTTCACTCTTTTTCTTGTGAATATAATTTTCTTTATGGTTGTTAAGGAGTAGGTGGGAGAAGGACATTAATTATTTTCACTGGTTTTCAAATATTAATAGCTACAAAGGTATTTTATGAACGCATTTAATTGTCTGTTCCATTGATGCTAATCCCACTTGACAAGGAAATCTGATAAGAATGTTACCATGATTTTGTATTTGACCAAGTTAAAACATCTTAATATTTATCATCATACATTAAATTGGCTCAGAGGCTTTCTCCTAAGGGCTTATGTTGATGCAATTACTGAAGTTGTACGAATGTGAGCAGAGGCACAGATGTGTAGATTGGCATGATTTAACCCTTCTTTAGATCAAAATAATTTTAAGATATAACTGATACAAGTGCTTACTTTCTATGTCTAATTACAGTCAGGATGACTGTTCTCCACAGAAAACAGACCTGATATTTCATTAGGGTTTGCAGGTCAGATAAGTACTCTTGAAAAAAAACAAAAAAACCACCAAACCAAAAATCCTACTCAATCTTATGTGGAATGAAAGATTTTTTTTTTTTCCCCACCCTGAGGATATTAGAGCTGCTCTAGTTTCTGGTTCCCAGAACTTAGCTGCCATCACTTTCTTCTCTTTTTTTTTTTTTTGGATACAATATGGGCTTTAATTGTGTTCACGTGCTTGCTAAAGATCACTAGCAAATGCCACTGTTGTCCTAAGTTCCTTTTCTGTGTGTGTGGCTTTGAGAGTTTCGCAGTACTCTGTTCAGACTTATAATAGTCTGGAAATCTCCATTATTTGGATGTTGCTGTTTTGTTGTGCAGCTGATAGCTCAGTGTTAGAAGGAAATCAGCAGTGCCAGCATAGCAGAGAGAAGGCTGTCTACTAACCTTTATATTAATATATCTCTAATCATTAAGAAAATGAAAAGAGGAAAAAAGGGAACCATTCTGAAGTCAAGAATAATGGCTTGCTTTACAGCAGTGTTTTCTTGACATGGCAGAGCTTGCTCATTTGTGTCTCAGACTTTCTGTTATTCAACCAAGTAAAATGGCTGTCAATCTGTTTTAAGCGAAGAAAATTGAACTGGGTTTTTCAGGACTATTGGTCGGCTTAGTTATGCCAAGCTGTTTCTTTGGATGGTAATAATAGATTTGTGCTTCAGCAGTATCTCTGACACAGTTGACTAGTTTTTAGGCTTTTTTTTTTCTCTGAAAAGCGAGTTGCCACCTGTACCTGGAATGCAAAGATGCAATCAAGTTGTTCCTCTTAAAAAAACATTTTTTAAAGAGAAGATATCTGATTTGGAAGGGTTGATTTATATTTCCCCCCTGTCTTTCTTTGCTAATTTCTCTCTTAGTGGCACATTAGACTATTTGGAAATATTTTATCAGTAACAATATATTAACAGGGAATATGATGAACCTCGGGCACTGGTTCTCATAAGTCCTTTTTAGATCACTTTTTTTTTTTTAACCAGTTTTTACAAACCAAATGTTAATGCATATGTTTGATTGCTAACCACCTCTGGGCATCAAACCTGTTTTTTCTTGAGTGCAATAAGTGATTATCCAACTCATGCTGCTCAGAAAAAGAGGTTTTGTTTTAATAAGCAGTTTGCAGTTTGGCACACAATGCTGAGGAAAGCAACATTATCTCCAGCAGTAAACTCTGCAGTCATTGCAAAGCTTGACAAGAAAATGATTGAGTCTGTTTGTTATACCTTTGTGGGGCTGCCACTGCTGCTGATGGAAATGTTGCTGTTTATTCAGCAATGCAATAACACTTTCTGTAATTTATGGATGCACATTCCCCAGATTACTAAAGGTAATATTGTTGACTAAAGGAAAGTATACGAATGGATAGTTTCAGTTGTTCCTGTCCTTATAAAAGTGATTGACTGTTCACTTTGCACTGGGAAGAATTTGCACAGGCTCTTTCCCTCTTAACAATTACAGATTTCCCTTCCACTGACAGTTACAAATAACACAGAGGGTTCTAAGTGGCAAAAATGTACTGACTTCCACAGGTCTAAGGAACAAAATCCTAGATGTGCTAGAACTTGCCCCCTTCACATGTTTTATTTATATAATTTAGCAGCCCTTTTCCATCAGTAATGAGTTCTGTCTCTATATGGAAGGAAGTTAAGACTCGTGATTTTTGTATTTTTACACATAGAAAGGATTGGTAAGTTGAGGGCAGTGTGTGTTTATATATCTGTCTCTTCCTCTCTACTCCAACTCATTTTCTGAGAAATAACACATATTCTCTGGTAGGCCCTGTTGTGGCCACAAATGTTAAGCAAGGCATGTATATGGCGTAGAATTGGCCTGTATATGGTGTAGAACTGGCATGGGGGAAAAAAAAATGTTAAAAGTAAATGTAGTAGCTGTGGTCACCAAACCTGCGGAAGCAGGGTAATTCCAGCAAAATTCAAGCCTTTGCTCTTCCAACTTAAAAAAAAAAAAAGACTTTCTGTTTTTTTCTAGACAAGTGCTCTGGTTTGTCCCTCCTTAGGCACTGGTGCAGTGATTCAGTGGCTTTAGAGCCCCTCTCCTAGAGGCTGTCATTTTATGAGAAGTTTCTAAACCCACTTACTACTTGTATTATTTCATATTCTACTATAAAAGTAATGTTGTTCTGTGTTTAAGAATGTTAGGAGTAAAGGAAGATTTGAAGAAAAATGGTTGCTATGACTGGAAAAGGAGAATGTGCATCCTTTGTTTCCAAGATGGTCAAACCAGAATATTAACTTAAAGCCCATAACACTCAGCTGTTGTTTATCATCAGGAAACTATCCTGGCCCTTTTGCACAGGGGTAATGGTCACTATGGGAGCCATGGAAGTAACTTGTCTTTTTCTCTTTCACAAGGTTGGGTGGGAAATTTGGGGAGCAGGCCAGTGAAAGTAGATTTGAGACTCATGCCGTGCGCTGTAAGTAGTTTATCTTGGATCTTGTTTACAAGAAGCAGTGTAGTTAACGGTTGTTACCTGTTTGAAGTTACGGTGATCCCATGATTTCTGATAAACCATTTTTTATGTAGGTGTTTGTGCCTCAATGGGAAATCTTCATCAGCCTGTTTGAATTTTCTTTCTTGTCATTTTGCGCTATTAGGGCAGTCATCAGGAACAGAAACACGAGTTGCAACTTCAGTGGCAACATCAGGGAAGCTAAGTTGCTAGTTTTCTTGAAAAGTTGCCTGTTTAAAAAAGTTTCTGTTGCTTATTAATTCTTCAAGCACTTTTTAAGTGCTAGGAATTTCACACGTTATGTATTTCTTTTTATTTGTAAAACGGTATTAATGCTTTTTTCCTCCTCCTCCTCCTCTTAAGCAAATCCAAGGCAACTCTTTAATGTCCACAGGAGTGGTGGTGTTGAGATAGTATAAGGATGTCGTGCTGTGGTTTCTTGTGTGTGTTTGCTTTTGTCAGAACGTTTTGCATAAGAGTATTCCTACTTTCTGCACTAAATCATAATGGAAAGGAAATCAAACTTGTCAGTAACGTATGTTCAGTATCTAAGGTTATGTAGCAAGTGTAGAGAGAGCTCCATGGTATCCCCAAATGTGAAATACCACTCGATTTGTGCTATTGGTATTTGCACTGATGGTCACCTTGATGTGTGTGTGTGTATGTGTGTGTGTGAAATGACTCGGACAATTAAAATTTCCAGTAATACCTGAGTAAAAAGGAAAGCAAGCCATTTGTTTGAGGTCTCACTGGATGAATTTATAGTTTCTAACATTTATTATACATTGTTTTAATCACTTTTATTATCTTGCACCTAAGTAGAAGGCCCTTATTTTTAAATGTTTAGAAACTATAATTGCTAGCTGCTGAACACATTGTTTTTTAAAGTAGAACACGGTACCTAACCCTGATCACAGGTGTAATTTAAGTAATAGGATTTTTTTTTCAGGTTGAAAGACAGCCGATCTGGTTCTTCCTATAGCATCTCCTTTGGTACTTGAAAGATGGCCTTGTGGGGAGTTCTAGGAAGACATTAAAACTGCATAATTTCAAACATCAGATCAGATTAATCATCTTTGTGGAGTCTTGCAGGGATTCAAAACACTTTGGGTATAAACTCTTTTCAGAAAGACCTCTTCAGAATTATTGTGTTCACTTTATATTCCTTTGTAAGGGCTAACATTAAATGCTGTGCTTTTCTCTTGCATAATGCTGCTTATGAAAACACTGAACAGTTAGCATTTTAGTTAATGTCTATGTGGATATCCACCAGAGCTGGACAACGAAATATAGCTTGAAAAGCCTAACTGGTTCCTGAAATTGCAATTTTGCTTTTTTAACAACTCAGCAAGAAAAAAATAAAACAAAACGACCTCCCAAAGTAAAACAAAAGACACCTCTTGAACTTCTATCAGCAAGAGTGGCATTGACTAACAGCTCCAATGTAATGGATGCATAAGAGCATTGCAATCTGGGATATTGTTTAAATACCGTAAAAAGCCTTGCTCATTTACTCTGTCTGAGCACTGTAGAGAAAAATGGTGTGGTAATCCTGCCATAGCAGGTGGTACTACTTTCATATCAGTATAAAATGAAATTCTGTGGATGGCTTTTTTTTTTCTTGTTCACTCTTTTTAATCTTTAAATAAGACGATTGGTAGCCTGTTGGCAAGAAAATGGGCCCTGAATTTTTATTCAAAGTTATACAAGGATGATAGTTGGAATTTTTGGCAGGAGGCAAGCCATTGCTTTTCAGAAAATGCTGTCAGGGGAAGCTTTTTCTGAGTTACCTGCTGGGTCCAAGCTCTTTTATGTTGTTGTTGTGACAGGTAGATTTATAAGGCTTGAAATTTGTACAAATCAGTTGTCATTCAGTGCAAGCTGTCAATGTGTCAAGCTGTCATGCCTGCTGTGAGGGGATGCCTGAGGGGGTGTACAAGGGGGCAACCATGGAGAAAGGAAATGAGTTCAAACAGACCTGAAATGGAGCTCACTTCTCTGGGTTTTCTGCCCCTGTAGAGCTGGCATTGATTTTTCTTGATGTTGAGCAACAGCAAACCTTAAATGACATGTTGTTAGCAATCTAAAGTTGCTGTTTATTGTCTTTTAAATGGCAGCAAATCATGCAGAAGAGAATATAGTGTGTGTTTTTTGAGTTGTGCATGTTTAGCAGCATCCTGTTCGTGTCACTTTCCTGGCCTGGCTGGTTTCAACTGGGAGAACTGCTGCTGCTGAACTGCTGAACACAACTCTATGTAGTATTTTGCAGACATGACGTGAAAAGAAGTTTTGCAGTCATCTTTCTCAGGGCAAAGATCATTAACGAACACGAAGCTAAAATGGGAGAGTGGCAGAAATGAACATTTGATGTACTTACATGTATTAGAAATTACAAGATGTTAGGTTGGTTTATTGATCACGTTCTCTGGTTCTTGGACTCAGTAAGAAGATGCTTAGTACTGCTGCATAGGCAGAATCAGTTGTTAAATTCAAGCCGTCATACCCCTCTGGATGATCGACTGCTTGGTCTTCTTGTCAGCTTCCAGTCATTTCTACAGCATAAAATATGAGTGTGTTTCTTAATCACTTCATAATATCTGTGCATATCCTGCATGAGAAGTGTTCTCATCCAGTCAACACTGCACACTTGCTTGGACTGTGAGCTGCAACAGTAAAGTCTTGCATAGCATAAGTCCTGTTGTGTCACCTTACTCTTCAGGGTGGTATTTACCAGGCTAGCGTTAGCATGTACTGGTGTTATCATTAAGAGCTCCATCTCTTGAATGATTGAGCACTTAATGTGTGTGACCTCACCCCTCTCCAGATTTTGTGTTCTCTCCACATGTGGACAGGCTATATTGGCTTTAATTAGTCATAAGATTTTTGGCCCATTCAGTTTATTCTTTATCCATCAAGCAGTTCTGAGAGGGGAGAAAAAATACTGGCTAGGGATGGAAACTGGGAAGGTGACATTTGAGCAACAGTCAGCATCTAGAGGTAAAAAAATTAATCAAAGATTTCCATATAGCCGTTACCAGCTGGCATTCATGGCCTCTGAGCCGTTGAGCTAAAAAGTCTACTGAGAGGCGCATGGCGCAGCTGAGTTTGTCTTGTAAAAGCGCAGCTGTCCAAAACATGACAGCTACAGCATTAGCAGGGCCATTAAGAGGTGTAGAACATTTCCAGGGAAATGATTTGAAAAATGACAATGCTGGCTCCTGTGTGATATTAATTATACCCTGTGCTCATGGCAAATAAGCTAAAATAGTTGGCAAGAAAGACAAAATGAGGTGTCTTGTTTCTGATAGTCATTTTGATCAGTCATAGTACAAACTGGTATAGCTTTTTAAAGAAACAATAGCACAAATGGACAAGCAATGTTTCTATATTAGTTCTTTTTGAGTTCTTCAAAATAAAAAGGCAAAGCTGCAGCCTGCAGGAAAAGGGAATGCATGAAACCTGAAAGCTCAAATAATGGTGACACTGTAACATCTTAGCTCTGGACCATATGTCAGAGAATACTTCCTGCACAGATCCTAAAGGGCTTCTAAAGCATGGCATAAGGCCCATGATGTGAAACAATTGCATACGAAAATAGGAAAATTTGGCAATATGTGTATCAAAAGTCTTGAGTTATCCTATACTGAAGAACAAAAGACATTCTGACAGCATGTGAATTGTGTTGAAGCAAAATGGAAAACTACATTGTGTGAACACAGACTGAGCAGGTATAAGCTAGATGTAATTTTGATAATCCTCTAGGAAATGGTGTGGCTTTTTTTTTCTTGATGAATTGTATTTGTGTACTCTGCCCTGTTACCTGTGGATGCGAAAGCTTATGCCACACAAAATTTATGCTAATTAATAGGGTCTTAGAAATGCTCAGGGTTGTATTTAATATTTAGTATTTTCCTCCTTAATTCCTTTGAAGGCATGCATGCTTCCTGTAAAAGAAGAAATACAGCCTTGACTGCCTTTACTTCTCCTGGAAATAATTTTCAAGGTTTTATTTCTGTATCAGTAATGCTATGTCTGTTGATGCTTCTCATGCTGTTTGGCTCACACAGATGTTCAAACATGATACCAACTCCTTGACTGTCAAACAGCTGATGAGGTTTCTGAGCTTTGCATAGCATCCATTCTGCCCATGTTCCTGAAAAAGGTTTGAAGCAGGACATGAAAGAGGATCCTACCTCTAGTAGTGCAGTATACCTTTTTTAGAAGGAAAGGACCAAAGCCCCAGGGTCTGAAATGCACACGGTCTGCTTTGATCTTGCTCTTTTGCAAAAGAGTTAGTGCTGTGGCACGCAAAGTCAGTTGAGGGGAATGTTGTAACTGGAAAACAATCCTATTTACTTGTTTACTAGTAGTTTTGGTTTTCTGTTGGATCCTTTTCCCTGTAGAAGTTTATCATGCCATTGGCTGAGCAGAAACTTCCACAAGTAAGTGTTTCTGTTGTTTATGACGGTCTTCCTGTGACACTTGGTGCCTTGCTTGGGTGCTGCATGGAGGTCAGCCAATTCACCTTTGTCTGTAGGTCACTAAAAAAGTCAAGCTTTTGTTACTTTACACTGGGAATAGCTAGCACTATCTGTTGTTTGTTCCAAGGAGAGATGAACCCAGTGTGACTGTGGCCACCTCCTAGTATGAAATACAGCACTCAGTTTGGTTATTCTGCTTGTTTGATGGGAGACCCAAGTTGCGTAGATTTTCCAGCTCTACTATTGAGCTTATTTGGTAGAAAAAAAAATAAATGTTTAAACTCATTTATTTGTCCATGTTGTTGGTATTTGCATTTACAATGGAAAACCTGTGGGTATTATGTAGACCTCGAAGGTGTTGACACTGACATGTCCCAAAGGAATATCTAATGATATTGGTATGACATTTTAGCACTTTCAAGTTTTTTTTAACTGATAAAGCCAAGGAATCCGTATCACGGGTTAGAATAGTATCTTTCTGGGAAAGAGTTCACTGTGCTGCCACAGTGCTCTTTTCCTTTCCTGTGAGACTTGCTGCCACCAGTGACTGTAATCTTTAGGTGGTCTACAGGTCTGATCCTGTTAAATTAATCTCATAAAGAGGTTCATAATAAATTACAGTTTGCAAATAGCCTGTCATAAATGAAAACACAAGTGTAATGATGACAAACTAAGCATAGTTGGTTATTCTGAATTCTTTGTATTGGAAGAGATTTCCTCCTGTGTAGCAAATTCTATTGAATAATGTTGAATTTATGTAAATAAGTACCGCCTTTCTCCCCTGGGATAATGGAACTTTAAAACTTCAGAATTGCAGCAAGGCAAGGCTTTAACACCCTGTGGAGACAGAGACCCAGGATCATTCCTGAATTCGCTTTTTCTATGCGTGTACATGAAAAGAACCCCAATTTGCTGGCTTGCCCCAGGAAAACTATTCAATAGGCTTTTCTCTAACACTGGTGAGCAATGCTTTTTTTCTTGGTCTGTGGATCAAATACATCACACTGCTCCCTGCACTGATCCTGTAGTTAAATTACCCTATATAAACAACTCTTTGTTATTCCTGCCTGTGAAAAATGTTGTGTTCTTTTGGTAAAGAAGAAAATAGACCTGGAAATAGGAGGTCACAAGCAGGTCAAAGTGTTTAGCTGAAAGGCTGGCAGAGTTTCAAGCAGAGAAGTTTTGAGATCTAAGATTGAGATTTAGTTGAGATGGAGGTTAAGTTTTGGTTTTTTTTTTTTTTTTTTGAAGTGTCTGGTCACAAGATTAAGGGGGAAAAATCTACTAAGGTCAACATGGACTATTTGAAGAGATGTTTAAATGTTTTGGCTCTGTTATCTGTTAATCCTTCCCTAAATGTGTTGAACATGAGAAATAATACATAGTGTTAAACCACCAAGTGCAGAGAAAATGTCTTAAAATTATAGTGTGTAGCAAATTAGAGACTACTTGCTTTTTCCTTTTTCCAGAGCTAAGGCAGACTGTTTTTCTTTTACCTTGTTTACCTTGAAAACATGCTTTAATGCCTGTGGTGTTTCTGTTAACCTCCTTGAACTCTTGTGATTTCATTCATGTGATTTGTTATTGAATGACCTTTCCAGGATTTTACAAAACATGACCTTTTCTTGTCAAACATTCAAAGGTTTGTAAAGAAAGGCTGTCATGGGGACAATACTTGTTTTGCTAATTATAACTAATGTTTCCAAACATCCTTGAAAATGCAGATTCATATTTCTGTTATTTTCTTTTCTCTTTAATAATAATTAAAAGAATTAATCCCTGTTATTTCCTTGTAAAACTTGGAAGTTTTGTATTAGTGCAGTATGTAATGTATGATCATGAAATTTCTTGTTTTGAGGCTATCACTGTAAGTAATATTAAAGGGAAATATAATTAATCTGTTCAATTAAAAAGTATTTTTCAGTAAATCACCAGGTTAGAGTGTTTTAGGAATAACTCATAATGAAGTATTATATGTGTCTGTGCTTCAATTACAAAACTTGTCAAATGGGGGTAAATGTAATGAAGATACTACTAAAGTTTTGAATACTTAGAACTGTTTTCAGGTGACTTGGAATTGTTTTTCAGTTTTATAAGTTTGATAATACTGTCTAGGGCAATCTGAGATGAGACTATGCAGAGGAAGTTGGGTCTTGCTAAGGTGTGGAAAAGTTCTTTCTCCTTTTAAGAGAAATTAAATAGCATAAGATGAACTTATGAATCATTACTAAAAATAATGGAGCAGTGAATGCAGATCACTTTATAGCACATAAAAAGCCGTGTTGATATAATTAATACAGATTAATACAATACTGTTTGATACAATACAAAATGCAAATTTTGTATTACTTTACTACTTTTGTCACAGCCATGTTATGTCTAGCCACTTCCTTCAGTAAAAAAAAAAAAAGACTCTATGTAAAGGACATAAATATAAAGGAAACCTGCAAACATTTTACTTCTGGAAGTTTATTTCAAATATGTGTATCTGTGGGTTTACAATTCTGTCATTTACATTTTTTCAAACATGTATTTTGTCAAATATCAGTTCACTAATTTACTGAGCTGGTATCAGAATTTCTTTGGCCATCATTGTCTAAAAATGAGCTCCTTATACATTTATGTAAATAAAAAAGACTGCAATATGAGGTGGAGCACCGGGGCTGGTCGAGTAGGTTCTTTTTGTTGAATGTTCGTCCTTTAACTGAAACATGGATTTATGTGTATTTTTGGAGGTACGTGCAACATTTTGTTGTAATACAGAAGAAAAGCGTTTGTAGATGGGAGCAAATGAGATTTCTTTTGAGTTTCATGTGTCTGGTAATTCAGTCTAATCTTTCCCTCCCAGAGGAACTGCTTTGATTTCCATTTTTTTTTTTTTTTACATCCTGTTGACATTAGGCACAGTATTGCTCTGAATTACCAGTATACAAAGTGAGGTGTGGTGTCAGTGACATGCAATTAAGTCAGTTGTATAGCCCTAACATTTAGTGCTTAATTTATGCTGGGTAGTTTGGTCTGTGAAGAGCAGGAAATGGTCAGCAAATAACACAGCAAACAGGAAGACTGAAACCTAAAGACCACTTGTAGAGGAGCTTATAGCAAAGCCTTTTTTCAAACTTGTTAACTCGCTTTTAACAGAGAGGTGCAGTAGCACATGCACCTGTGCTGTTTAGATTTATTGAAATGCCATAAATAAGTCTTTCTGTTGGCATATGTCATCGATCCTCCCAATCCATGAAAGTTTTACTTCCTGTAACTGAAGGATTGATACGACATATATAGAAACCCATTTTTCTATGATATATTTATGTAAAGAACTACAATAAAAATAAAATGAGGAGATTGTTTTCAGCATTACAACATTCCTCTAACTTTCAAGATGTCTGAACTTGTGTCTTACTGGTTGATGGATGTTTTGTCTTGCGCAGTGCTTTAGGGACCTGAAGATGTGTGTTGCTCTACTGTGACAGAACAATATGTTAGTGTGCTGCCTGCAGGACAATGTGGAAATCTACAATGATGTCTGAAGTTTTTAGTTTTAGTTACACACACACACACACACACACACACACTCCACTCAGTTGCACAATTGTAAGAGGCCGTTTCTCCTCCTGTCTCATTCTTCTTTTTGAGAAGTCATGTGAAAGAGGAGAAAGAAAAGATCAAACCCAACAAACTCACATAAAGGACAGAAGTGCAGAAGGTGTTGTTCCTATATAAGTAGTTGGAGAACTGAGGAAGGAGTAACCAAAGATTGTGCCAATTTTTGCAAGAAGTTAGGCAATCAGTTAGCAAACACATGCAAGGAAAATTTGCAATCCTGTAAGTAACAAGATTTCCTTTTTCAGGCTATAGTGATTGTGCTTTTTGATGCCTGGAATTCAAAACTCCATGTTTGAAATCCTTCCATTAAATGAATTCTAGACAGAGTTTTTATGGGATCTGATACAGCATGATGTAGTATATATTCTACCTTGTTAAGAGGAAGAACATTTTTTGTGACTTGGCTGTCTGCATACTGGTTTATCTGCCTGTACAGCTCTTTCCAAGCTCCTGTTTTAAGGCAACCTATACAAACCAGACGTGTGGCTCTTCTGTCTTGCATTCTATTTCCCAAGAAACAGAGCTCTTTCCAAGTAGTGCAGAACTCTATACTCTCTTCAATGGTACAGTAATACATTCATGGTGGCTCAGAGAAACTATTTTTGCCTTATACAGGGCAAAAAAAGTCTTGCTGTAATGATCACAGATGACTGTGACATGAAAGGAGAATGAGCTGTGTTCCCATTCCTCCTATCATGCTGCCAGTCCTGAAATGCAACCTTATTAGTCATCTTGGCTGTGCGTTGTTCCAGGTCAGCAGCAGAAGAAGCTCTGAAGGCTTCTCGGGCCTGTGGACCACTGTGATGATGGAATGATGGCAGTGATGAAAGTTGCCACTAGTTTTTTAAGATTAAGTATGGACAGCCTTTTTCCTGGCTAGCTGCCTTTTCTTTTTGTAATTGAAATTCTGTTAGACCTAGAAAGTAATTGATAATGACAAAAGCAACTGTATTTCAGTTCCTAGAGTTCATTATAGTTTAGGCTGTAGGACATAAAAGGTTTGAGTCTTCCACAGACCCCAGTTTCACCTGGAAAGTGTGTGTATTGGAGAATCCTCTGTTTATCTAAAGGCTCAAAATCGAAGAAAAAAATGTCAAATAATTATCTTCTGTGTTTCTGTGCTGCTGTTGACCCTTTAGGATAAATGGATGTATGGGATAAATTCAAACTAGTTACCACTCTTAAAATTCTAGTGGTGTTTAAATTTATAGTTTTGAAAGTGTTTCTGACTTTTTGAAAATGTCTTCAGGAGGTTTGGGACAGAAGTGGTTTTCACTCTTTTTATGAGAGTATTCTTGTGAGCCAGGCAATTTGTTGTAAAAAACATAAGAAATACAGAGAATTAGGAAAGTTATTCATTCTATACAGCGTGTACCACTTCATACTTACCCATTTCAGGCTTTGGTCTTTCATCAATTAGCCCAGGATGTCAGTGTGTCAGCAATCATGTCCAATAGGTTATTTCAAACATAGTGAAGGTGTTTATGATGGGTAGTTATATTTCAGCTGGATAGTACAAAGGAAAACTGTATGCCATAGGGATTAATAGCAAGTTTATGTAATCAAAGTTTATATAATTCCTGACCTGCTCAGCTTGAATGGAATTCTTCAGAATTCTTAAACTCTTCAAAAACATTTTTAAAAACAAATATTTTTTCCTATTCTTAATTAAAATTTTTATAACCATTAAAGAATTACTAAATGTGTGTTTTGGTGTGCGTTGCTGTTGATTTTAAATGTGATTGCAAGATAGCTTGAATACTACAGTACAATAACTGTTTTGGTCTATGTAACTTCTGTGTCCAGATGTTTCTATCAGAAAAGCAGTTGGACTTATGTTTGATTATTCTTTCTGCAGTTTTCAAGCTCCTTTTGGTTTTTCTCCTGCACTTTGAATGATGCAATAAATATTATTTACTGGTTATGGAATAATATATCAATTTCTTCTGTGTAACTTCTAAGTTTGCCCATTCCATCCCTTCTGTTCTTTAAAGTCTTGTTCTCTGTGCTGCCCTGCTGTTTCCTCTTCTTCAGGGGCTATCTGTATTGTGGGTTGTGTGTGCTGGGCAGCGCACTTGCTCCAAATACCAAAGCCAAAACCATTGTGTTTATGAAGACTGTGTGGACTTCTTTTCATGACTCTAATATTTCTGGTATATCTAGAATCAAGTATATTATGCTAAGTTGAGAGTGAAGGAGAGAGGGAGTATTACATGCTCTAAGTAACTCTAAACAGTTAGGAAAAGTGTATTTATAATTCATCTGTGCAGAAATCACCACTGAATGAAAAATGGAGAGAACTTTGTTCACTTATTGGCTAATGGATGTCAGGCAGTGTGGTGATTTGCGTGCTTTATGGTTATTGAAAAATAATATACAGTGATTATGCAGATTTGACACCGAAACAGTCTATGGCGAATAGCATAAATGTGTGTGGGGGGAGAGAGCTATAACTCAGTTTCAGCATAATTCTGATTCAGAGTGGAGCTGAAAGTGAATTGTACTCTTACCAGTGGTTGAAGGGACTGCTTGCTGTCTCAGCCTTGTGCTCTCTTTCACCTCATTTTACAAAATAGGCCCACAGACAAACTCACAGGACTTGGTGACAACATACATTTTCATAGTGAGCCTAGTTGCTCTAAAAATGTGTATGCTGATGTATCTCTTGGCAGAGTATTTTGAAAATGTTCATAACTCCATGTGTTTCTGTGTAAAGGTGCTGTTTAGCTGCTGGTTTATTTAAGGGAATTTATGGGAACTGAGTATATTTCTAAATTGGAAAGATATTTTAGTGCAAAAGAATAATTAAAAACTAACATGCAGGCATCCAAGAGAGTGGCTTCCATTTCAGAGACTGCCCTCTCTCCACTGGACTGTAGGTGCTGTGAAGGAATAGAGATGTACTATTATGAATGTGGTGGTACTGAGCAATCTCTGACTAGGATCAGAGTCCTCTTTCTCTGGCAGGCACAGTAAAAGTTCAGTTCCTGCTCACTGAGTGTGTTCAACACAGGATTAGAGGCATTTTTCACTCTTAACTATAAAACTATAATTGTACTGGAGATCATTGCTGTGCGGCTCAGTGGAGAGTTATTTTTGGAGAGTAAACTGTGGGGTGTTTTTAGAAACAGAAGACTAGTATATTATATGCATGGGCAATTGCAGCTGATAGGTTACAATCCTGACACCAATTTACATCTAGTAGTCTGGCATGCATTTTCCCTCTTAATAGTTTCAGAAAAAATCTAGAGTATCAGTAGAGAACAGCCAAATAGAAATTATTGTTGCCTAAAAAAGTTGGAGTCCATTTCATACTCCATAAAACTGACATGAAAAGGGTATGACAGAAGGTTGTTTCATTCAGAGATAAGTTTGCTCCCTAGGTCAGTGTCTGTGCCTGCTGGGAGCTGTGTGCTACGGACAGGGTCAGCCTTAGGGAACTGCCCTGAGAAGACAGGCATGTGGAGAGTCCATTTAGGCTCTTGTAAATGATCAGCATGTGGGTGAAGGTGACTGAAGGGTTTAGTGCATGTATGAAGGTTCTTGAATTCAAATTTGTTCTGTAGAGTTGGATAGTGACTACAGAAGTCACATCAGTCTTTGAGCCTCCGGAAGTTCTCAGTGGTCTACGTTTACCAACAGCTTTCTACTAATCTGATCTAACACTAGAGCTTACTGCTGCATTTTGGGAGAAAAAATAATAAAGAACCACGTGTGGCAAGAGTCTGTAGGATGGATTATTTTAATATTGATACATATCAGGTCCTTCCTTCTTTACCCCCTCTTCTACTTAAAAGTGAAGTCTAAAATAGGAGGAACAACAATATCCTATCTGCAGTAAACTGATATATGTTATGGTTTCCAAAAAGGATTTCAGAGTGCATGGTTTGGCTTCTGCTTTGGTGTTAAATTGAGAGGAAAAAATGGCATGTGTAGTAATTTGGACATACATTTCCTAAGACATTTTTCAGTAGCAAAAAAGGTGGTGCTTGCTAATTCAGAAAATGTTGTTTACTAATTAAAGAATCTGTCATTCTTGATGTTTTGCATGTGTTGGTCATGACAGTATCCCGTCAATTCAGGGTCAAGCTTTGTAAAAGAGCCTGACCCAGGCTGGAGTGGCTCTCCCCTCTGCTGTGGGGCTTACATGGAAAGCCATATTTGAGCAACACTAGTCAAAGGTTAAAAACCCACGTAGAAAGCCAGTCTTTTAACTGCCCAGCTCCTTAAACACATCACACTTTGTGCCCCCAAGGACTGAAATCTTGTGCTTGCAGTTGGACTTCTGCCAAGAACTATTCATTGACATTATAGGTTTATAGTTCTAATAAAAAGGACATGTGTGTACCGATAACATGTTATGTATCCAAGTTAAAGGTGGATGTTGAGGGCAAGGTTTTCAGTAGCTTGTTATCTGGAAGCTACCAGTTAAGTACCTAGGTGAAACATAAGGCTTTTTCAAGCATGTAGTGGCAACTGTTGGCCTTTTTGAAAGTGTGGCACTTTTTGGTTCCAACTTATATAGTTGCGTGATGAGTTAATAAATCTAAATTAAATAAATGACTAATATGTGGTTTTGCATATCTGTAGAAAAAAAAATGGGGCACACTGATTGGAGCCAAAACTTCACCTCCTGTGTTCACGCTGATCTTGATATTCATACCAAATGATGAGCGGTGGCACATGACTTGGTTTGCTGGTTGGTTTTTAAAGGGGCAGAAAGTGGGGCCTGTAGGTGAGGGAGACAGACAAGCAGTCCTGCCTGTCTTCATTTGTTCTGAATTGTTGGTGATTTTCATAGAGGACGGAAAATGGTGATTTTCATAGGACAAAGAATTTCAGTTTGCCTTTCAAATAGTGGTTACAAGCAGTGAGAAGCTCCAGGTTCCTTCTGTATTTGTTTTCATGTTTGTTTTGGTACCTTATGTGCCTTGGAGTTGTGTGCACAGAAGTCCCATTCAATGCATGAAACAGAAAAAAAACNGGGGGGAAGAAATACACAGAAGAAATTTCAGGAGTTATGGTTTTGGGTTAAGGCCAAAGTGTCGGTTTATTAATCCTGTGAAATCTCTGATGGAACAGTAAACACTGCCTTTTGCATCTATAGGCTGCCGTTTGTTTTCAGCTTCCTTTTTTCCAAGATTATTCAAAGTGTTTTGTTGTGATCCACTGCTGTACAGCTCAAGCTTAAACCACTGAAATTATTATTTTATTTGTAATAGTTTTTTTCTTTTTTCTTGATATAGAAATTTTTTTCTTGGACATAGAAAATTAACACTGCGTAATGGTTTGTAGATAAGCAAGTTGTCACCAAATGTATTTTCAAAAAAGTTTTAAAACTTAAGAGCATCTTTTACATTAGAGAAAATAGTCGTTAAATGGAACCTGTTTATTTGGATACAAGCCCTGAGTGTGCAGGAGACGTGTTAGTAAGTCACTGACATATGGATGTGATCGCTGTTTCTTTGACCAGATTTGGTTTCTGCAGAGTGCGTGAGAAGGGAAGATAAATTTTGTCCTAGTAATACTGTAGTGACTCATAAATAAATGGTTACCCTTTGGTGCTTACAGTTTTCATTAAAGCGGCCTGAGCTTTGTTATTGACACCATAGGTTGCCTATTCAGGGAAATGCAGTAAAATTTATCAGTGTGCTTTCTACACCTAATAAATCATCCAAACAGGGAACCATATGGCAGATAAGACCTTGAAAATGTGGCTTCAGCATGTGAAGAGTCAAGTTGCTGAAATCTTGAATGATTACAGCTCGTGCATTTTCCCCTGGAATATCTTATAGTTATTTTACATGCCATTTTCTTGTTCACCCCATTGCCTCNTTGTCATTAATCATGGCTATTAGTTTTTTCAGAGCTGCCTTGTCTGCACAGTGCCTCAGAAAAGCCATTGTTTTTTCATATCACAGCCCAGAGAAAGTATTGTGTGTGTGTGTGGGGGGGGGGGGGGGAGGGGGGATGGACAGGACCTTCTATTGTAGTCCTTTCGCTTGTCTGCCTC
>VXBZ01012839.1:656204-668999 GCA_013399135.1 Heliornis fulica | reverse complement strand
TCTTCCCCTTCCTCAAAGGTAAAAAGATCTCAGTTGGCTGTTTGTACCTGCGTGTAAGCACTTATCTCTGACATAAACACAGGTCAGACAATTGTAATACATATTCACTGACTAGTAGCTATAGCCTTTCTTAAGGTGATTTTTTTTTTTTTTTTGGAATAGTGCTGTAGCTGACTGGACTTGGACACCTTATAATCGGGGGGGCATCAGCAAGTTCTGAAGACCTATCTTCGATACATTTTAAAAGGAGCATTTTTAAGTCTTGGTATTCTTTCTGTCCCAGTTAAAAAGACAGTTTGTGTCTAAAGTTGATATGATTCTGCAGCTTCTGTGTCCTTGAGTATTTCCTCCTGGGTAGGCATAGGCTGACATGAAAATCTTCCCTTAAAAGTTCCCTCCTAATAAAAACAAAAACAAGTAGAGGAAAAAAAACCCACAAAACTTTCATACTGGCTAGAGAGATTAAAATGTGGTCAGGCACGCAGCTGTCAAAAGTTTGTTTTCAAAACATTATATATGAGTTGTTCTAAAAAAGCTTCACAAATACATGCTGTGTAAAATATACAAATAGCATTACTGATAACAGCATTTAAACATTCATAGCTTGGCAGCCTGGGTTCACCAAGGGTTTATACTTTGAAAACACAGGCCTGCTGTTTGTAATAGGAAATGAAAACTTGCTCTTCAAAAGCACAAATCTTGATTACATTTTATTGTGGAGAATATAGTACATTTGGAAATGTCCTGGTTTTGACTGGAGTAGAGTTAATTTTCTTCCTAGGAGCAGGTACAGTGCTGTATTTTGGATTTAGGATGAGAATAACACTGATACTTTGTTTGCTGGGACAGCAAAAGTCCCACTAAGTAGGGACTTTTCAGCTTCTCATAGTGCTCCACCAGTGCAGGGCTCGGGATGCCCAAGAATGTGTGAGGGAACATGGCCAGGACAGCTGATCCCAACTGGTTGAAGGGATATTCCGTACCATGTGATATCGCTCCTTGGGGAAAGCAGGCCAGGGGTTTATGCCACAGCACAGGAACTAGCTGGTGGGTGGTGAGCAATTGTTCTGTACATCACTTGTTTTGTATATTTTATTATTATTATTTTCTGTCATATTAAACTGTTTTTATCTCAATCAGAGAGGTTTTATTTGTTTTGGGTTTTTTTCCTTGATTTTCTTCCCAATCCCAAGGGAGCAAGTGAGCAGATGTCTGTGTGGTTGTTTTAGCTGCCTGCTGGGTTAAACCATGACAGGAAATGATCAAATTTTGTCTTTTAGAACATTGCAGTGTGAACGCAGGTGTATGATCTAATTACACTTGTGCAGATTAAAGGAACAGAATGTTAAAGCTTTCAATCCTAAAGCAAGTGGTCGTTCTGTTTTCTCCTTTATAATATAATTTTCTCCTTTGTAATAAAACGGTAATAGCTTGAAAGTTAAGGATATCACAGTCAGTGGTGACTGTGAAGAAGGTACTAATTGGTTAGAATATTCAATATTATAAGTATCTGTCTCTTTGAATCAAATGGCATGTTGATCCTTGTGATTAGAAAAGTCCAAGTGCTTTGATGCCTGTGGAGCTAAGAGACAACTATGGATAATAAAAATAATATTTTTTTCCATCACTGTTTAAGAGAACTTCAGGGTTTGAAACTTTAAACTGAGCACTTCTAACCAGCAGGTGAAGATGAAGCTGCTGCTAAAGGATTGCAAACCAGTAGTGGTCTATAAAAGAAAACTGTTCCTGTTATCATAATCCATCTTTGGTGTAAAATCTTTTTTTTCTTTTTGCAGAATTGCCTTTATTATTAACAAGAGCCTCAGATTTTTAGAGCAAGTACGCTTCTGACAGACCTGCCTCACTTGTGTCCTCTTGGACACTTCAGTTTTGCAGTGGTGATGTGATTTGTTTGTGGTTTGGTTTGTTGTTTTTTTTTGGGGGGGTTCTCCTCCCTTTTTCCTAATTTCCCCATGGAAATACATTTCTGTATGAAGCCCTGATAATTTAGTTTACTTAATTTGCTTGTGAACACAGAAGAGGAAGGTGGGATCTTGAGCGGTTTTTCAAGTAGGTTGAGACTTGTAAAGCCGTTAATATAGTACACTAGGAATACAGCCTCTAGGGAAATTGGTTTTAAAAACTTGCTTTCTGTGGTTTCCTTAGCTATGCTAATATGGGATGATTAAAATTACTCCACAGGAAAGAAACCCCACCTTTTCCCACAATGCTTTAAGACATCCTATCACTAATGGTTTGGGCCTGTGGTTACCAAGCCCTTGAATTAATATGAAATTTATGCTAATTACTCTTCTTGAGAAACTAGAAGGTTGACTATTTACTTTAGATGTTATTAGTGGAAGTATTGCATAGTTGAAGTTTCCACTAAAAGCATTAGGCCATGGGTGTGACTGCTGTCTCTGGCTTAACTGGAGCCAACAGATGGGCACACAGAGGCATTCTGCATGGCCAGGTGTGGTTTCTGGTTTGTTTTCTGGGTATTTTTCATTTGTCTAGTAAACAAATACATGTTTTGATTGTGGTTGTAATCAGTATCAATATTGGATTTTGACAAAAGGATTTTAAGCTGTATTTAGACCTTAATACTAAGGTGGACATTTTAGATATCTGTCAGTACCTAAGAGGGTTTGGTGAGTGAATTGACCTAATACATCAATATTTGCTCTCTCAACATTTCCTTCCTGAAAACATAGTGTAGAGTAAGGAAGCAGTTGCTAACTTTTCAGCATGCTGAGTATTTTTCCTTGGAGCATTCAGATTTTCCTTCAGTTTTGGAGGGTGCTGAACTAGTATTGCAAAATGAAGCTTCAGTTCTGCAGATAACTTGTCAGTTCTGTGGGCTTGTGTTCTTCAGGTAACCCTTTACTTACACACCTAAACCCAGTGGCTGTGTTGCAAGTGTCTCTAGAGCTGCTGCATACCCCGAATATTTTTTACCCTTGAACTTCACTCTTGAGTGCTGTCATACACTTTTAAATCTCAATCTCCCTCTTGTTCTGTTATTTATTTTCCCTCCAACCCTAACTTATTTTGTGGTTTTTCATACTATTGTCTTCTTCAGACTCTTGTCTCTTGCTCCTCATATCATAAGGAGATGACCCCAGACACAATTGTATGTACTCTATACTCTCAGTCTTTCCTGCAGTTAATCTTGTTTGCAGCATCAGGAAGGAAAAATCCCCAAAATATGACTATTACCAGATTTGCTTCTATCCTTGTGACTATCAGTCAGATGGCATAGAAGATATATTCTTTTAGATACCAAGGCTGGTTTATCAGGGATTTTCAGAGAGAAAACTGCGTTTATATATCCTTAATTCTTTATTCTGATCTTTGCTATCCACCTTCTTAACACCTGGGCACAGGTATGCAGTCTTACTTCAGCAAGAACATTTTAGACTATATTTTCAGTTATTTTGAGATTGAAATAAAAGATGGATGTGGAGAAACACCCCACCCCCCCAAAATCTTTTCTCCCTGTATAGACAAATTGTTTTATATCTCTGTGATGGAAGAAATGAATATGCATAGAGGTACAAGATATAGTAGTCAAAATAATGCAATAAAAAATAGCTGAATCTGTAATTTCTTCTAATTAATTTTCTTTAATATATATATCACCAATTTGATTACATACCAGTCACTGAGTAAGGAAGTATGTTCTCTGAGGGGGAAAAAAACCCTGATGATAATGGTTTATATGCATTGTGCAGTGCGCTTTTTTTAATAAAAAAAAAAATTCCATCTAGCCTGTGGATTATTATTCCACTATCTTAACTGATAAATTTGTCTTCTCCTCCTCAGAAATTTCTAGTGATGAACAGTTATGAAATTATTACTAGTGTTACCATTATTATTCTGTAAAAAAAAAAATGGCCCCAAAAAATTGCCTTGGCATAAAACTGGAAGCCTGAAACAGCATAAAATAAATAATGTTATTCTGGTAGTATGTACATACAACACCATGTGCAGCATTTTCTACAATTTTTATTTTCTGCAAAGTCATATGTTTTTAGTAGTGATTGTGGTCTGTACCAAATGGTTCACCTTGTCTTAGGTAATGAGTATAAACAACTGGTCACTGCACTGACCAATGAAGCTAATAAAGATATATGGCACTGTGCTTGCTTAGGGAGTCACATACACAATCTTAAACTATATGTGACATTTATACCAAAGTAACATGGTTCCAAAGTCTCACTCTCTGCTTACAAATTCTGAAGAAGAACAAACTATTTGACTGATGGTTTGCAAAATTTAATATGCTTAGCAAGGGAAATTATTGCCTACTCTAATGCTTTGTAATTATTAAGATACACTGCTTTTAAAAATACCAAGTGAATAATATTGATTTAGTGAACTGCTATTTAGAAAAATGCCAGCAAAGGAGGAATATTTTATTTTAGCTGCCTTAGAGCTGTAATGGGTCTGTACTGAGATATGCATGTGGAAATAAATTATGCACAAGGTAAACTATTTCGTTATACAGTACCCATAATATTAATTAAGCTGTAATTTTACCAACAAAGCTTTAATTTAACAAATAAACAGGAATCATCTGTACTGTTCTTTGAAATATACAACTTTGGGGCTGTAATAAAACATTCAGGAGCACCTGCAATTAATTTTAAAGCAAATAGTGTGACTAGCAACTTTAAAGGGTAATTGTAGTTTATAATTTATTTATTTGACTTATACTGGATATAATTACAGTTATAATGCATTATTATTTTCCTACAAATGTTAGATCTATCTAGTTTACATTTAAAGTGGGCAGATTGGTGTAATAATAGCATATATATTTTCTTCTCTTAACAACAGCATGCAAAGTAATAGATACAGATGGACCATTGTCAGCCGGAGCAGTTCCAAAGACGCTTTAGCTTACATTAAAATAGATGTGTGTATTTTCCTTTTATCAAGACATTTATGCAGTGTTCAGAAGTTCTGTGAATGCCACACTTACACAGTAAATCTCCTAAACTATTGGTATGACTGGGTGATATTTGTGTTGGAGTATCATGTCTTATGATTTTGCTGGAAGTGTTAAAAGTAGGTGATTGTGGCTGTGCTGTTTGCCATTTTTTTTAAAGAAAATTTTCAAGTCTATTACGCTTTTCAAATTCTATTTATGATTTTTATTTGTGTTTTTCTGTAGAGAAATAGAAGTGAGAGAAATACTGGTGCAGAAAAGAGGAAGCAATTATATGGGCCTGTTTTGTTTGTGGCTAACAGAATGCTGAAGTGGCAGATTTGCAAATTTGTAAGCGAGAAAAGCTTAGTGTTCATCTTTATCAGCCAAAGTGGTTTCTTGTTAGCTGAGCAGCAAGCTAGAAAGCGACCGATTTTGACAACATAATTTACATCTTTGTATAAAACTATTGCTGGCAGCCGAACTAATTTGCGCTGGATTAGGTTGTTTGTCTCTGCTGCTGACTAACCATGCAATCTATCAGGGACCGTTTTCAAATATCACTTTTCAACTGTGCCCTTGAGAGGAGAAATTGATCGGGAATATACAGAGCAAAATTACTCCAATAACTTTATAGAAAAAACAATTACTGAATCATACAGATGTGAATAATTCTGAAAAGCTGAAACAAATGTAATGAATTTAGCTCTGTGTCTATCTTTAACGTAAACGCCCAATGTATTAACATAAACCACACTTCTGTGTGTTATTTTCCTGTTACTCTGAACCCAAAGAAGGGTTTGCTGTGCACATATAGATGCTTAAATATACTAGTCTTCTGAAATGCAGTCTGATTTGTGTCTCTGAGATTATTTTTTTCTTTTTTCCTTCAACTACACTTTGCGTTAGCTTCCCAGAGAACACATAGGAACGTTCTCTGTTGTGCAAGTGCAGAATAATTTTGCCAACTTTTCTGGAAAAATTGTTGGCTTGGGTTTGATGATATATAACAAAAAGAAGTGCTACTAACAAAAATCCATGCATACATTATCATATATTTTACATATATGTTTACATATATTAAAAACATGTCACCAATTTTATAATGGGGAAAAATTATGATATATTTTCTTGTTATGAATGTGGCAGTGTTATCTTCCTCTCCTCCAAGATTATGGTCAATAGAATAATATAAGGGGGGAAAAACTGGTTTTGCAACCGATAACCAATCCTTAGTCATTTATAAGATGCTCTAGATTAGCTAGCAAACAAAAAACCATTAAGCACCTATTATTTTAAAGCAGTGGGTACATTTTTCATCACATTTCTCTGATGAATTTTCACTTGTGCATCCTGCTGGAGGTAATTAATTGCCTTCAGTTCAGAGGAGTAATAATGCAATAAATTATGCTGGTATTTCTTGTCAGGGAAGAATCATATTGCTGCTTCCTTACTAAAGCAGGACTAATAATAATCTAGCTGGAGTCACAGACTCCAGAAAGTGCCTGTAGCATTAAAATTTATGTAAGGAATCAGAAGACTAACTACTCCCTAGAATTACATTAAAAATCTGATTCTTCGATGTAAAAATGGCCTCTTGTGATGTTAGCACAAGAAATGGGAGGTTGGTGTTGTGTCTTCATGTATATTCCTTTATTTTTTTTTTTTTTTTGACCTTGGGCATGTTACTTAATCTCCCTATTGTTCAGTACTTCACCTGTGAAATAAGGATGATGGTACTGGTCACATTGACATAGAGGCTCTGCTACATTAATATTAAAGTTACATGAAAATATAAAGAACAGGAATACAGGTAAATTTGCTGTAAGATGACTATGGATGAGTATGATATCTGATGTTATTTCTCTGGATTGCAGTACTCTAAAGAGAAATAGTTTAGTTAACATTGTGATATCAAAATAGTTAACTCAAATGAAACATAAGTTAAATAATAACATTGGTTTGTGTTGAGTTTCATTTGAACAAGAATTGAGAAATGCATTAATACCTGGAGAAAGGATGTTCCAAGCGATAGCTAGTGCAGAGCCACAGTACAGAGTGACCAGTGCTAATGCTAATAACACCTTGCTACCGTTAAGGTGGCTTTCAGTCATACTGTGGTTTCCAGGTTTGCATCCTGACTGGGCAGGTGATATGTAGCACCGAAGGATGTTGAGGCATCTCTCGGAAAGCAGCCTGGACATGACTGCTGAGGAAGATGATCATGCTTGGAAATAGTCCCCTTTCTGAAGTTGCAGACAACTCTAAGTTTGGTTAGCCAAGAAGTTATGAGTAAAGAAATATTAAACTTGTATCCCTGTACAGGCAGACTATAGTAAATAAACTCTTTAGTAAAAAAACTCTTTATAGTAAAAAACTCTTTAAAAATGCCTTTTTTCCAAGATTTTGTACTTGATTGGAAATCTTTTCTGTGGTTTAGCCAAGATTCTGCCATCTTGACTTTTCAGCCACAGCTGCAAACGCATATATGAGTAACTAAGTGCACTTATAAATTATTTTTATTTAGAAGAGAACTTGAAATAATGAAAGGTTGCGTCACTGTGTGTCTCTATCAGAGTTGGAGCCTGTATGACAGGTATATCATCTTTGTCATCCTTCCTCTTGGGTGAGTGCAGGGAAAGGATCAAGGGGGGCATGTACTAACAGTGAATTCACAGGTATTTGTTAACAGAAGACAAAAACTTTTCGTCAGAACCTGGAATAGTGTTTAATGTAGTAGACACAGTGAAGCAGAAAGCTTTTCTTTCTACCTTCACGCTTCATCTCTCCACCTTCCTGCATCTAACTGTTCCTCACCATTCCCACTTCCTGGGTTTTATTGAACTCATCGTGGTTCCCACCTCCATGTCAGGTGAGTTTCTATGCCTCCTTGCTTTCTCTTCATTGGCTTAAAAATGAGTAATTTCTTGGTTTCTTTACTTGGTTAATCCTGTTCTCATTACTGGTTCCTTACTCAGGCTTCCTGTAAGACCACTGCTTTGTCTGAGCACGGAGAGCAGAGCTTTGTCACACGAAAACACTTGGAAAAGTTGTTTGTAAAGTTAATTGTGAATGTTTTTCAGATTTCTTGAGGGTATGGGTGAGTCCTCTGTGATTACTTCTAGAGGCTTTGATTTGATGAGTCCTTAAGAAGGATAGCAAGCACAATAAGCAATTGATATATATAGAAGTTTTAAAAAATAACTATAAATACTGATGAAATCCAATATCTTTATAGTTACTTTATAGCAAATTGTCAGAATTCAAAAGTAAGGCCTTAAACTACCTTGACGAATTGCTTGACTGATGAATGATACCTCTTCTGACCTGTCCTCCTTTCAGGAATTCTGCTTTCTGTTATATGGATTAATCATTACAGCATTTGGTAATTGGGCATCTGAGTACTTTAAAGTGTGTTAATTCAGTTTAGCTAATACAACTAAGGTGGACACTTTTTAAAAGAATGTCATTTGAGTAGCTTGCAAGGATCACAATTTTAAATTGGAAGATACAATATGGATGCAAACTTTGTGATACTATAGTGAGAGAAAAGTTGTATAAAAAATATAAAAATTGTTTTTTCCCATTATAGTGTTCCCAGGTTATTTTGGGTTAGGAGCTTGCTGAAGTCTACTTTATGCATCTGTCTTTTTTCCTTACTTTTTGGTTCTGCTGGAAGGGAGGAAGGAAGAAAGAGAAGGAAGGAAGGATTTGGAAATCCTTTTTTTTCCTCTCCTTTTTCATCCTTATTTTTTTCTCTCTGTTGTTCTCTTTTGAGACAACAGTGTTAGTTCTCCTGTATGATTTATGAGAGTAATCTGGAATTTACTTGGTGAGTGAGTCTGCAATCAAAATAGTCAATTTGCTTTGTTCTCTATTTTCAGAGAAGGGCTGTAGTTGATAGGTCTTCTGTTAAGCAACATCCCACCTGAGGTACTGGAAAGAAATCTCTTAGATCCTTAGGTCTCAACCTAACACTGGCAGTGTGCAGGCCAAGTGACGTATTTGTCACAAAGGTGCTATCATTTGACACTCTGTTACAGGATTGATGACATTTGTAAAGGTAGGTAAGATTTTACTCAGCTCTTCCAGTTCTTAATATGGCACAAGGCTTTCCTCTTTCACTACCTTCAAATTCAGCAGCTGTTAATAATTGAACTTTTAAGATAATTATAGGTTTCCTTCCAAAGTAGTGATAAGGTGTGGATTTTGAAGAAGATATTTTTCCCATTCCATAGAGAGAGATAAAGGCAGGAAATATTTACATGAGTGTTTCTGGGGGATCTAGCAGGTGTAAGAATGCCTTTAGGAAATGCCTTGATACGAAGGTCTCCTCTAAACCATGTGCTTAGAGGGACTCTGCTAGGTTTCTTATTCCTCCTGTCTGTATCACACTCTTCACCTGATGACTGATCCAAGATACGAGACAGTTTAACTGGTGTTTGACAGACTTCTGCTGCTGCAGTATTTTTGAATCAGGATAAAAGGCTGGTGAGTGGTTATTTAAGCTTTTCGGTGCACTCTGGTCCTGTACTTTGGGTATTTATTTAGTGTCTGAAGTACATTCTTTGAATGAGGGTGTAAAAAGGGATTGATCATGGGATGGGATATTATTTAGTTTTGTAGTACAGGCAGTACAAAAGAAAAGACCGTCTTTTGTGAGTTGATCTGAAAGTTAGTGATTGGGCAAACTACAAAATTCTGTGGTATGTCCACCAGAATGAGTTCCTCTGTGAAGAGCACTAACTTGCATGTCTTCAGTTCATAGCTCTAAATTTTCTTCGAGCTACTAGTGAGTCTTCCCGCTAATCATAAAATGAGTCAGGAAAGAATGTGGAAATGAGACTTAAGTTGTAGCCTTACCTTTGACATAACATGGTTGCCCTCACTTTATCGATTGATGTCAGATGATTTAGCAAGCCTAGTATTTTCAGTTACCTAGTTACTCAGTTAACTTATGTCATGGTAGGAACCTTGAAAGTGGCTTTTCTACCATTTTTATAAAATTCCAACATTTTGCTTGCATGCATTGTTTTTTAATTAATGATAAATAACTTTGAGCGATGAGATCCGATTTACTTTACTCAGCAGAAATAGTCTTGCCTTTCTGATCCAGCCTTTTAGCCTCTGAAAAATGTTATCTTACCCTCAAAGTCCTACCCTGCCAGAGTGAGCAAAAGATCTTTTTTTCCAGCAAACAAATCTATTCTCTTGACTGCTCATTTTAAGACTTAGGCTGAGCATTGTCCCTGGAGTATAGAGCATGCTGAATGGAGAAATCTTCATGGGTTGACAAAGCTTTTGTTTTTTGAACGTGATAAAATCAGACACTGCTTTAAGTGAGAAGTCCATCACTTCATTTCTTGTCCCGCAGTCTTATTAAGTTCCATATTAAGCTTCAAGCAGAGTAGGGTTGTGAGAGTCAGGCAGGTATGCTGTTTGTAAAGCTGAAAGGCTTAAAGTCTGCAGGAAAAATCCAGGGAAAGGTCCTGTAATAGTCACAGTGAACAGGCAAAACCCAAGTGTCTCGTTGTCTTTTACACTGCAGACTGCATAGAACTTGTGAGATCCTGAGCTGCCTGGAACACTGTCAGCTTCCTGTGGATGAAGTGAAGGATGATATTTTACACCGGTGAAGCAGCATCTACACAATGCTCATGTGCCTGACACACAAGACCAGGGATCAAAGATGCACAAGATGAAAAGACATGTCTTTCATTTCTTCATCAGCACCTTCAGTTTGGCCCTGTGATGAGGGCCTCTCAGAGATGCTCTTTTTCCATGGTGCTGGAGGGTTTGACTGGAAACTGATCTCTTTTGGCCAGTGTGGTTAGCCAAGGGCTTGCTGTTGCTAGCCAGCTTTGCCTCAACACTGACCTTACTGTAGGCTTTTTAATCTGTCAAGCTGTCATCTCCAATGGCATCAGTCATCCCTTTGCCAGGCTGGTGGCTGCTAATTCTCTGCTAGCAAGTGTATCAAAATTTTATTCTGACAAAGAAGGTTCTTCAGTGTTGTTGTTTATGCAGATGAATAGTTAAAATTTCACATCCAAAAGATTAAATATTGTAATCGCGTAATTAGAAAAAAAATTACATGATTTAACATAGCATTTTTCTATTTATATAAGTGACAACTAATGGTTTCTTTTTTCTTCTAGCGTTAGGAAAGATTCTTCAACTTTGTAATTTTAAAACATTTTCTCCTACACATGTCATTGTTCTTTTTAATAGAATCTGCCAGAACAACTCTGAGCAAAAGCTCTGCATTTTCACATTATTATCTCATTGTCTATCCCTCGTGTTATAGCCTTACTGTGACTTCCTAACTAATCAGCTATTTCAACTTTCATTCCATAAGCTTTATGTCTGAGTGTAATTAAATGAGCATTAAGTCCTTTTTTTACTAGCAAAGCCTGAAAGTTCTGATATTACAGTAATAAGTGTGAAGTGAATTTTGAATGGCATTTATATCCTTTCATGGGCTCTAAATGTTTGATTTGCATAACTAGTTAAAATGATATCAGAGCAGCATATTGATTTAATTCCATCTCAGAAAACTGTTAATTAATAATGATAATAAATGTGTCAGTCCTTTATTATCTGCTTTGAATTGGTGATGATGTCTATATTAATACTACTTCAGTAATAGACCTCTGCTGGCTATTGTTGGCAAAGCTTTGACGGCTTGAATAACTAGCAATCAGAATTTATAAAATTTATTACAGATCAGATTTTAAAAGAATAGTCATTTTATCACATGTAATTTTATTAACACCTACTACTTAACATTTTATTTAAATAAATCACTAAGAACAGGAACTGGCGAGGCTTTTCAACAAAGAGGAGGTTTTAATTTTGTAAACATTTTTTTTGTCCTTGCAAGTTAGATTTTAATCCCTTCATCTAAAGGAGAGAACTGGAAGAACCATATATATTTTCATTTTTCCTTAACACTTCAACAGGAATATCTTTAAAAATCCTTAAATATACCTGTGGTTACTTTGTGGAAAAGAGATTCTTAGTCAGTAGACCTTTTCTTTTTATTGTTGTAATTTTGCTGTATTTTTTTTTTCTAATTTGCTGTTCATATGTGTTACTTTGACTCCTCCTGATGTCAGAATGGAATTAGATTAACCCCTATTCATTTTGTGCTGTTACTTTTTAGCGTTAAAACAGAATTGGTTAAAGGTCTTAATTTCCTTCTTCTCATTTGGAAACTGGCAAGAGTCCTTCTTTCATGCTACCTAAGACTGGATTTAGGTTCCTTTTTCAATAAGGAACATTAACTGTCCTAGTATTCAGCACCATTCTGCTTTACAGAATGTTACTAGGAAGGGAAGTAATCATCTTGTAGCAGCTGATAATATTCTGTATATTCTTTTTTAGATAAGGAAGTATTTAGAAAGCTCACTTTAAAGGAGTTACATTTGGTTTGCATGAGTCCTTAATGTATGTCTTGAATCAACTTTTAAAAAAATATATCTTCCCTCTTAATGTTGATTACTTCCCTGCAGCTGAATCCTTGGGCTTTTGAATTTTTGTATATGTGCTAAGTTTGTACTAAGAACTGTCTGATCTGAAAAGATTAGGGTAAAAACTAGAGAAGCAATTCAGCTGCCAAGAAAACTTAATATTAACAGAGCCCAACTAAAGACTTGCCTGCCAAGTGCAACACCTGTTTGCAATTTTAAGTATAAAAATCTAATTCTTGTGTATCTAAAATGTTTGAATTCTTACAATGCCTTTGAAAATTCAAGGGTTAATGATTTCTTTTTTTGTAGAGAGCTACAGCTGAATAATAGGAGTAGCCCTAAGGATAGAAAAGTAGGAAGTGACAAAATAATGGCATACCTCTTTTTTTT
>VXBZ01012839.1:558280-656185 GCA_013399135.1 Heliornis fulica | reverse complement strand
TTTTTTTTTTTTTTTTCTGAGCACAACACTTCTTCAAGTTACCGTCATGCCTTGTTTTGTGGACAGTGTCGAACTTGCTCTGATGGGATCAGACACCACATGAAAATGGTTACAAATTTTGTTGAGAGGAAGTTAAAAGCCCTGTATGGAAAACCAAACCTGGATGCTACAGATAATATTAAATTTCTGGAGACTTCTGTTTTTCTTTGCATAACTGTATTGATAGCTCTGACAAAAAAACTATTCCCCGTCCTTATAAATGGATATAAAAGATGCATATAAAAAAGGAGAAGGTTTTATACTAAAATTTTGTATTTAACCAGGGACATACTTTGTGGGAAAACACTACTGGAAGTGCATTGCTTCCTTGACAATTCTTGCTTACCAGCTGATCTATGTTTACAAAAGTGTTGATGTCATTTTACACAATGGTAGGATAAAGCTCTTAATCAGACTCAAGATGTGATGTTTAGCCAGCACTGTAGTGTAAAGGATGGATGTGAAATCGTGATTTGAATGGTGAGCGCTAAGTTCCTACTGTCTAAATACCTGATAATAAATGCGATTTTAGAACAGTTTTGCCAGTCTCCTACACTGTGTTTCAAATACTAAGATCCAAATTTATCTCCATGTCAGCGTTGACAGATGGTGAGTACATCTCATTTGGGTCTCTTGCTCTCCCTCTTAAGAAGCTCTGATCTGTTCCTTGGTGCTCCAGAAAGGTGATACCATATGTACAGTTTTGTTGGGTCACATTCATTCAACCTAATCTACGCTCATTTAAAATTTTTCACCCCTCAAAATTTGGGAATTTGATATGCTTCCACTAAATGCTTTGACTACCTGGTTTACATTATGTTGGTTTTCATTTAATTTAATATTTTCATTTAATTCCTTTTTGAAAGTCTTGCTCAGAAGTTTGTTAGGCTTTGAAGCTGGGA
This sequence comes from Heliornis fulica, assembly GCA_013399135.1. Classification (NCBI taxonomy): domain Eukaryota; kingdom Metazoa; phylum Chordata; class Aves; order Gruiformes; family Heliornithidae; genus Heliornis; species Heliornis fulica. Next base: position 655,244 of record VXBZ01012839.1, on the reverse strand, counting down.
GAAAGACACTGGAAGACAGAGAATAGAGGTAAAATGTGTCATATTTCCTTTGTCAGTGGGTTGCCAATTTCTGTATTTTCTTAAAATCCTGACAGGAAGTTGCATTTTGAGGTGAAGAGCAACCAGTTACATTTAAAAATGCATCTTCTCATTCCGTAGTCCTTTTATTAAATGACAGTGATCTTAAACAGCATAACTGGGTACTCATTTGCTCTTCATAGAAATAATAACTAATTTTACAAAATTTGAGATATTTGTTTGAGGCAGTGTTAAGCAGGGACCACTGCAGCAGCCTGGTACAAAGAAGCACAGAGAACATAAAGATAATAGAGGGGGTTTAACTTTCTGTTCTGGAGTTTATCAGAAACTTTGGAGTTAAAATCCCTGCTGGGTTTTGGTTTTGGGTTTTTATTTTTTTTTTTTTTGGTGCTTTGTAGGTTTTCTTTTCCCTTCTCTCTTCTTCTTTTTTAAATTTTATTTTTTGGCAGTATAAGACACTTCATAGATAGAAGCATCAAGAATCTCAATTCACTGAATTATGTTTTGCTTTTTCTAAATTTTAACAACCACAATGTTGTTCCAGGTTGGGTGAGGAGGCACAGCTAAACAATGCTTTGTCTGGTAAATGATTTTAACTTGCATTTAAAAAAAATTCCCCAAATCCAACTCCCGCCAAGTCATCATCTGTGTGTTGTCGTGTCCCTCCCGCGCTCGCCCCCCCCCCCGATTTTATGTGCACATTGAAATATATTTATGGCTTTCTCCACTGGCATAAATCAGATGTAGGTGACAATATATCCAAATAACCTCTTTGATGCATGGTTTTTGTTAATAATTATGTGCTGCTAATAATTAACAGGTGTGTGAAAAAATGAATTAGTAATGAGAAGAGAGTTTGTAAGCCGTCTGTTATCATCCCTTGATAAATGCAAGCAAGGGTATAAGCTGAATACAAAGGCCCTTGATTATGCTTTAATGGATTTGATAAGTTAACCCCTTTTGTCACATAATGATGCTGAGCTTTCTATTGTGGGGAGTTTGCTGTCTGATAGTAACAACATTTATTTTTTTTTCAACCCAGCCTTCTTAAAAGGAAAATAGCCAGTAAAATATCCATGTATTTAGGACTTAAGATTTTGAACTGTTTTCCAAGTGACTTGGAAAGCTTTTCTTTGTGGTAATTGTCCAGAGGTTACCAAAACAGAAGTTTTATGGGCTCTTTCTTAAGTATGGGAGCAAGTCAATCTTAGCAACTGTCCTAGATATTCCCCGAATCTCAGTCATTCAGACAATGGACCCTTGCAGCTATCTGTGAAAGAGACTATTGTGTTAGGGAAGCCCAAGGTTTCTTCACAACTGGTGGTTTTTGGCTCTTAGGCTTGAAAACCATGTCAGAAAATCTTGATTCTGGTGTGGACTCCTAAAAATGCTTAGATCTTGTTTTCATGAACAGGGGGCCTGGTTTCGCCATGTGCTTCTAACCAGTTGCTGTTTGAGATAAAGTTGACAAATTATGCAAGTTGAATAAAACTTGGGTTTTATATTTATTTATATTTTAAATAATTGTTCCTCTAAAACAGGAAAAGCCTGTTCCTTTTTGCATGTATAATTTTGTCAAACCTTTGTATTGTTTTGACTTAACTGGTATTTCTTTTTTAAATTACTATTTTATGATTATTCTGTCATTTTTCATTTATCTTTTTTCTATTGGTTTTGGTTTTCAGAAGGCCTCTTTGTCCTTAAATGTGTGGTGTATATGTGTAAATAACTGTTTGACTTCAGAACTTTAAATTAAGAAATTAAATTTAAAATGGAAGAATATCTGAAAAACATTATACTCTGCTCATGACAGTTGCCTGGCTTGAAAACTATAATATACTCGACCTAAAAAGAGATCTGGAGTTCCAGGTAATTCTGTTCTGTATTTAAAATGTGTTCACTTTTGTGTTGAGACAATCGACAAAAGGTCCAGGACGGTTGTTGCTATTCTATATTGTTGTCTTTGCTGGCACTAGTATGTATGTAAAACATTTGGGACATAATTTACAATGAGAGGAATAAAAGTGTTGGGGGTTTATGAAACTGGGACTTGCATATTTAGAGAGAATTGAAGTCTGCCAAAACTTAGTTTGGGAGGGGTTTTTTGAGGCATTTGTAGGAGATCTGTCATATTTCTGTGAAGTAGCTTTGTGTTGAGTCAACAGTGTTGTTCAGGAAGAGGCTGGAGAAAATGATCTTGCATCTGTAAACTCTTCACAAGAAAGCTGCACTTGAAAATCTCAAATACTGTTTAAATTTTCAGTGTTTCACTGGCAGAGTCTCCCGTTCCCTTCAACAACTCTCTAGCCGAAGGTCAGCTGTGGAGACAGATATTAATGTTTTCTGACCAGAGCTTATTCGCATTGTGTCACTCAGTGGACTATTACAGTTTTATTCTAAAGGTAGTGTGCTGCTTATTTACATGCAAGAGTTTATCAGACAAGATCAACATAACACCTGAAATCAGTGACCGCAGTGCTGGAAGAAATGAGCTGGTACTTACCCTTCATGAACGGCTCTGAATCGTGGAGAGCCCTACTAGCTAATGAAGCTCATAAACCCATCCTGACTTAAAGACAGTCTTTTGTATCTTTGTGTAACATGGAAATTGCCTTTTCTAATACACTGTGGTAGCATTCCCTTTTTTGGGGAACAGGTAACTTTTCAGAAGTGTTCTTTACTGTGGGGAGTTGTGAGGATTTCTCCTTTGTTATTTAACGCTAGATCTGACTCTCTTCTCACCAGCAGCGTTTGCCAGTTGGCATTCATGTATTCGTACATTTGTGTTAGAAAGCAGAAGGATGTTCACAGCTGCTTGGCTTGAAACTAGTGCATGTTTGTCATCTATGTCCCTTCTTTGGAGTACAGTTTTCTGTGATCCTTTTGGGGAAGAGGAATCAACTCATTTGCTTGCCAGAATTGAGAGACATAGTGTTGCACAAGACTGCATTGCAGTGTGGGGCTGTTTGAAGCGATCACTTTGTCCTTGACTGTGAGCTCCAGAAAGTGATAAAAGCTCATAGTGAGCTCTAACAGGGCCTGTAGGACCACGCTGTTGTTGGGAAGTTTGTTCAGTCTCCATAGTGGCTCATTGCATAGACTGAGCCTTAGCTTTGTGCACCTATCTACAAGTTAGGCTGCTTTGGTTGCAGCAAGGTTACGGTTACTCTTGGCAGGTCTGCGAAGTTATCACGTTTTATAATTTTGAAATGGCAAAGTTAGTTGAGAAAATGTGTGCTGCTGGTCTCTCTGGATTGACTCTGCATGCTCTCTGAGAACTCCCCACACAGGTAGTGAACCAAACCTGCTCAAACCTACTTGAGAACAGCATAGAAACAAATGCTCACAGTTGCAGTTTGCTGTGTTTGTATAATATATGTAGTGAATGGCTGTTCTTCAGCCTTTTATTACCTCTGCTTTTGCACAGTGAACTAAAATATCCTTCTCTTTATCTTCAATTCTTCATTTCCCTTTTTTATAAGCAACTTCCCGAAGGGGAGCCTTGCATTTGTTAACTAGTGTTCAGTGACTGGTGCGTCAGCTCAGCTGTGCAACATGCCAACACTAACTGCTCCTAAATAACATCTATTTGCATAGTGCATTGAGAGCTGTGAACTCTCCTCTCATTAAGTGTGTGAGAACTCTCGCTCAACCAGAAACACTAAAAATTGAGCTGCACTCCTGTGGGGTTTTTCTACTGTGAGCCCTTCCAGTCTATTATACCACTGTGACACTTTCTGGGGTGACTGATAGAGTAGTGTTGCGATGATGGAAAGGAATAATCTAAAGGGATCGCGTGCTTTGGCTTCCCATTTAAACTGTTTCATATGCTCGCCTCCCTTACTCTGTCCTCTTACACATTTCTCGATGTGGGAATGTAATGCTTTTGGTGATATTTCAGCAATAATCAGTTAATGGTCGAGCAAGAAGGAAATGAATAATCTATTGAAAACACCCCACTGCCAAATTCAGCACTCTCCAACTTCAGTTTTGCAGTTCTTTGTGTGAAATTATGTAGTGATGTCCAGTAATATTTTATTGCAAGTTATGTTTTCTAATACTTGAGCAATATATAACTGTGATCAATGTTGTGACCTCGGGGAAATTGCTTATATAATTACAGAAAGTTTACAGTAGTAAGACAAGGAATGGGGGAAAATACATCATTGTAAAATATAAATATGTTTAAATTACATTTAGGATTTGGAATAGTTCCTTGCTTGTGTTTTACAGAGTAATCTGTGATTTAAATCAGGTTTAGTTGTGGGGTTTTTTTCTAAATTGGGTATTATAAATCAAGAGTAGTTGCTGCATATAGCACACAAGAGGATTTCTTATACATTTTAATGTTGCATAAGTAAGAAATACCAGTAGTTCAGCAGTAAAATTGCAAATGTAAGCAAAAGTGAAGATTTTTCTAAATTTAACTAGGTTGCATTTGTTTAGTAAACTCTAGCTATAATTTACTGTTTTATTGCATTTGCTGTTTAGAACTTGCTAGCTTTAAAAAGTGCGGGGGGGATAAAGGAAGAGCTGTGTTATAATTGCTCTGGAACTGGGGGGAAAATACTAAACAGTCTGCATACAATAGGTTAAAGTAGAGAAAATAAATCTTGGCAAGATAATATGCTTGTGCAGAAGTGCTTGTTTGAGACTAAGGAACTTTTAGCTATGTGCATTCTCTATTTATGGGATAGCGCAATTCCTAATAAAAACATCAAGCTCAAGATGTTGCAGTTAAACCCTCTTAAGACTTTGGAGGCATGAAAGATAAGAGGCAGCTTTCCTTATTAGTGAGTTTCATTCAGTATATAAAAATAGAAATTCAAATAGTCATGCTTTAAAACACAATGAACACATTTGTTTCTTAAATAAGAAGTTTTAATGCTCGATTTGAATTTGCTGTGTAGTTCTGCTTATGCATACTTTATCTCTGGCTAGATTTCTATATCTCTCGGTCCGTTAATATAAAACCTGGCTTAGTTTAACTGTGGTTTGAACGAAGTGAACGCTGGGATTGGGCTGGATGATGTTGATTAATAGGTGTGCGAGGGTGAAAGACTCCAGGGCCAAGCAGTAGGTCCATCTTGGTGGCATCTGATGTTGATTGGCTTTGTCCTGCGCGGCTGCGCTGGAAGAGCGGACATTAAGATTAAGTGATGCTGTCGTGTTGAGGAGCGCTGCACTGCATCATTCTGGGAAGAGACAGCTGTGGTGGTTAATCCTTCATCACCAAGGGAGTGCTGCCAGCAGAAAGATATACAGCCAAAGATAACCCTCCATAACTTGTGCTAAAGATCAGAAAACTTTGAATTCACATCCATCTGCTTAGTCTGGGGTGAAGATGAAAGATAGGCAGAATAGGAAATAAAAAAAAAACCCTCCTGTGGGATTAATCTTAGACACAGTATGCAGCATGCAGTGAAAAGGCAGGAACTAAATTTTTACATGTATCTTAAGAGAACTGTATCATTCAGAATCTAGAAATTTAATTGTATTTCAATTATTGTAATTTTCATATTCATCATGCTCATTTAATATGTACTCCACGTTTTTCTTGGAAGTGGTTCAAAGGTGCCAGTGTTCATAGTGTAAAGTTTAAAAAGGCAAGTGTCTGTTAATGCTGCACTTCTCGCTGACGCACCAGAATGGATAACAATCAAGCTTTTAGCATAATATGTGGCAGAGAACTTTGTTATTTACTTTTGTACTTAGCAGGTCAATTCCAAATTATTATACATCAGATGAGAATATATTCTGTCTTGAATGGTTGTGAACAGAAGCAGCTATATTGTTATGCATAATTTATTCATACAAAGTGAGAACCATTACAAAGACTAGCTCAAGTTGTCATCTTTGGAAATTAATTGATATGAAAGAATAAGATAGCCAAGAGGAAAAAATATACAAATATATTGCTTTGGAGGGTGTCTTCTAAGCAAAACTCAAATTAGTAAAATAAAGTTCCATGGCAGTAGATAGCAATAATAATTTGAGATGTTTATCCATTATTTTAATGCAGAGACTGTCATTTTACTATGCATTTCAAACCTTCAAGTAATATTTTAAAAAAAGTTCTTGAATGGTGGAGAAATGGGGGCAACATGCTTTTTCTTATTATCATGGTTCTAGTTACTGTTATGAGGAAAACTGATTGTTTCTTTAAGCAGACTGGTGATTGTCTAGAAGTGACAAATAGAAAAAAACCTCCCTGTTATAGCTTTGGTGTACAAAGGAGGAGAACATTAGCAGTGGGCAGGAGCAGCACTTGCTGAGCCTGGCCTTGGGTCTGCTTCATCTGGGCTTTGGCCGGGAGTGACCTCCTGTGATTTAAAGTCTGTGTGCTATAGTCTGTCTGAAGAAACAACTGAAATAGTAGCTAGTTACATGGGTGGTTTAAAGGCTGAAATCTTTATTAATAAAGTTCTTTAAATCCCTTCACAAAAATATAGGCACTTATTTTTCCAGCAATACAGATTTCTTTTCTACCTGGACATCACAAAGGTATGGGAGAGCTTTCTAGTTTTTGTGCCTAAATACTCAATACCTGAGGCAGATCATCTTCCCTAACTCATAATGAAATGGATTCCGAGTCAATCTCCATGGGAGTTAGGCACCCAGATACTTGAAATATCTGTCCAAGAGGGTTCTGTGTTCTTGCAGGTTGGTATCTCATATGTTGCAATTACTGCTCCACCACGCTTTGTTTCTACCCTTACACGTGTCTCATCCTTCTGTTCTAGTCATGGATCCTTCAGATAGAGTAAATTGCATTTTATCAAAGCCAAATTTTGTTTAAATTTTGGCTAGCTATAAACTATTAGGCATTAGTATTTTACAGTGTCAAGAGCAATACTTGGTTGCACTTTGGTGGACCAAGTATTTTGGTCAGGACCTGCTGAAGTCCTTTGAGGTAAATAATGCTATAGGTGTAGGTTGTCTTGGATTAAGAAATTCCAAAATGAGAGCTGTAGTAAATCTGTTGATGTCTTCTCAAGTGTGTAACGAGATAGTGTTTTACTTTCTGTTTTTATTGAGCTTATTCACTTTCCTATAATCATAAAAATACCAATTAAAGGAGAAGAACATTTCATCATATGCAGAGAAAGAGTTTTAGTTGTATCAGCAAAGTGCTCCTTGAAGCCATTTGCACTTCTTGTCTCTCATGCTTGTGTTCTCAGATCTTGTTCCTGTTGGGTATTTTTTTTTTTGTAATATTTATATTAATCTTAAAAATTCGTGTTTCTTGATAAATTCATCCTACAGTTAAATCTAAGGTTATGACACCTCTGAGGTAAAGGTATAGTATATTGATCTGTCATTTGAATTTAATTAGAAATAATGAACCAATAAATACCAGTTGCTATCATATGGGACAAGTATTTCTAGGCAGGCTAAGTGTGTTAGCAAGTTAATTTAACAGTTTGGCAAAATTCCCAATTACTTCAGTATCTGTGTTACAGTATTATTTTAGAAATCAAAATTGTCATCCTCTGCAGATTCACCAGAGGGTGAATGAGAAATAACGCTCATGTTGTAGCAGGAAGAATATAGGCTGAATATAAGTTGATATTTTCTCACAGTTAGTACTGTTAAACATGGGAGTGGGAAAATGAGTGCAATTTCTCAGGAGGGTTTTGGGTTTTTTTATAATTTTTTACTGAAAATTGTATGAACTTCATTATATCTACAAGTGTAGCATGGATGAGGTGATCTTTGATCTTTTGAGCTCCATTGTAGGTCATGCTTTCCCCTGATTTTAAATTTGGTGATGGCTTAACATTGCCTTTCAATATTTCTGCTAGTTCAGAGGTTAATGAAAATGAGCGATTCTTTTGTGTGCTTTGTATTTATCTAAGTCCAAATGTTTAATAGAACACAGATTTAAGTGAGCAGACTTAAGAGGTCATGATGAGCAGTAAAATGCCAAAAATTAGAAAGGAATGGGTTAATGCATTGACTAATGTTGTAGGTTTATAAGAACTGGCCCTTCTCTTTGTTCTTTTTTTATCATATACATTTATCATGTTCATCCTGGCAACTGAAGCAAATAGCTATTTAAGTTGTAAAAAATGAATCACTCTGCAATTTCTTGAACTGTATGATATAACTCAACCTAATAATATTATACAACGGAAGTTGTAAGCCTTGGGATATTTTGCCTTTCTTTAAAAATAAATATTTTATTTTTTTTTATGAGCCATGAGCATTTGCTGCTCTCTGTATGGAAAACCAAAGAGCATTCAGATGCGTTTGATAAAGCTGTAATTTCCTGTCCAAACTGGTAAGGACTAATGGTGCTTGCTTACCTCCTTCTGCTGCTGCATAAATCCCAGTATATTTAGAAATGGTTGAACCAATGGATGGTGTGAAGATTTGGGATGTCGGCTGTTTGAACTTCTTAAGAAGTAACAGAGAAAAAGAAAAGTTTGACCTTTTCTTTTGAAAGGAAAAAGTTGCTACACTGAGAGTGTCCCATCCTCTCTGCAATGTAGACCAAAAGGTAAAGAGTAGTATGTATTTGTTGTGTCAGCATATTTTCACACTGCTGGACATTGCACGTTTACAGCTGGTTCTGATGCAGCTGCCAGGGCATAATTGATGAGCATCATTATTTAGAGTGTAAAAAAAAATGTCTCAGCATAGAGGAACATGAAAAAGTGCCATCTACCAGGTACTATGGACATAAGTGGTCACCATTTCCTTTTTCTCCTCTCTTTGCCTTTCTTTGCTGCCCTTGCCAGCGCCTACAGAAGTCATCAGGAGCAGCTCAGCCCTGCCTCCAGCCTTCTAATATCACTTTGGTAGTTGTCAGATCATATGAAATGTCAAAATTCATGTGGCCTTCATGAAGAGATATATTTAGTACAGCTGCTGCATACCTACGTAGTACCTCTGACATTGACATATTAGTTATGCTGTCTTTTGCAATCTGATATCTTTAAATTTGCCACCTTGTTAAGTTTTGATTAATGTGATTCCATTTCACTAAAGTAATTGGCTTGGCCTGTTGTAGAAAATAATCAGCCTTTCTACGGAACAAATGCTAGAACATGCTAATGAGGGAGTGAGTTCGTTAAATTGATGGCGTGGAGTGACAGTTATTAATGATTGTTATGATAAACAGACGAGTGCGAATTGGGATGAGTTGGGCAAAAGTGACAGTTTAAAAATAACGTATATTGGAAAGTACTAACGAAGTAATATACTGTTAGGAAAACAATCATGCAAGTTGTCAAGGGAAGAAGTGTAATTATACAGCTGCACGAGCTGCCTGGGAGGACAGGGACCTGGCTGATAATGGACACGTTTTTTGTTGGCAAGGGGAAAATATGTTATGGCAGAGAGGAGTGCAGATTGATAAATTAATTGGCCTTTTTCATTGTTCCAAGAGCAAACTTGGCCAGTAGTAGCCAAGCAGATTAGGTAAATAAATGAAGTGACCAGCTCTTCCTCTGCATCTGACCCATTGCCTGCCCTTTCTTTTTAATCCACCTATGCATGAACTGCCAAGCCCAACTGCCTAGGGTGGCAGTGTTCTCATACATACAGCTTGCCTGGAAGTATTTATGGCTTTTGAAAATGAGATGCTTTGTATTATGAAGAGTTTTGCCTTATGATGAAGGTTAATTATAATAAGCCATCAGCCTTACACAAAATGGTATGAAAGCAAGATGGAGGATGTAAGTGTGCTGATTTTTAGGCTGATCTGCCTTTTTTTTTTTAAGTAAAATTTAGAACTGTCTATTTGAGAGCTTGTAAGAAAAAAAAGGAATGCAGTAATTGCTAGTAGAGGTGCTTGGGAGGTAGAGGTAAGGTGCTAATTCTGTTTATTGTTTTGTAAGTTTGGTGCTAAATGGCTTGAGGTTGTTTGCTGTAGGAGAAAGACATTTATATCTCTGAGACTGACAGCAGTATCATACATAATTCAGCTGTCAGATTGTCTGTGTAGTTGGCTCAATGAAAGAGGAGAGGATGAATGTGGAGTATTATCCTAATAAGTACAAGGATACACAAAGTAAGTAGACCATTATAAAAATAAACAAGCAGACAAGCAGACATCAGAAAAATTCAGTATAGACAGTGATAGTCCAAGTAGTTGTGAAGGTTGGCACTAATAAGAATATTAGGTAGCACATTGTAGATCCCTTTGGTCTCTGCCCTAATGCGAAGGATGGTGGGATTCATTTGGGAAGGCATGGAACTTAGTGGTAAGTACTGCTCCACTTCTTTTACCTGCATGCTTATACTGCCTTGTATTTAAAAACTACATTGGTACTATTTAATTATGCTTATGCAAACAGGAGCAAATTACCATCATCTTCGTAAAGATGGGGGAAGTGATTTTGTTGGCTGAGAGAAAGCACTGTCATCACTGTCAAATCCCAGCTGCTCAGGACACACCAACGAATAGAAGATGGAGAGGAGTTTAGATTTTATATGACAGGCTACAGCTACAGCCATATCAGCACTGAATGGAGCCTGTAAAATGCTTACTTAACTATTTTGCTAGATGTTTTACTGGATTCAACTTGGTCTTGGTCCTGCATGGGCTCCAATACTACCAATTCCTTGCAACTACCCTCAAGAACACGATCTCTTCACTAATCTTGCCATGTTTCCTTTGCTGTCCTAGCTTTCTGTCCTAAGTACTAGTTTGTACAGTCTTAGAGTTGTGAACAACCATTGACCAGGTACAATCATCTAACCAGCATGAGCAAGGATAATAATCCTCTTCAGTTAAGAAGAGGATTAAAAGTCTAAGCCTAGTAGCTTGTTATGGGTGAAATCTTACCAGTCCTTGGTGTTCACTGTTAGGAAGAAAATAAGAAAGAATTTTTGGTTTCCATAGAACTTAAAATTTTGTTAGCAGTGTCGTAGATTCAATGGGTGTCAGATATAGCTTAAGTAACTGCTAATGAGTAGCTTAATGTAATTTGTTTTGTATAGATTCTTTCATATTGAGCTTCATTGTTCTATTCAGAACTGCAAGCCAGTGACTAAAATGCCTTTTTAAAACAAAAATTTGCCAATTTCCAGATTTCTTTGTAATAGACAAACAGGTATTAAATTCTAATGTATACTGCACTTTTCTGGATGATCAAGTCTTGTTTTACCATCCATCATATTACTTCTAAAATGGCTTTTCGTATTAAACTATTAGCAAAGCCTTCTTCTTCAAACCAGATTATAAAAAGGTGAAGCAATGTTTAAAGAAAATCTTCATTTCAGTATTCGCAATTTCACTTCTGGCTCTCAACATACTCTGTTAATACTTTGCTTTCATTGCTAAACCCTTGATTTAGGCCTTTAGTCTTGTCCAGAGGGGATAGTCTGGCTTACAATCTCTCTGACTTAGAATGTGCCTGCTTTGATATTTTAGTCTGGATAAGGCTTGTGCTTTTAAAGCACCGTTTCTGCTCTTCCTCGTTTATTGATGCTCAGTGGAATCTGTATTCTTTTTCTAATAAAATTGAAGCAGAGGATGTTCTTTAGAAGTGCAACTGATGTGTTCTAGCTGCTGCTGAGCATTCAGTTGATGGAAGCAAGTTACATGTTAGGACAAGGGGCAATGGGTCCAAGCTGGAGCATAGAAAGTAAGGAAAAAGTTTTTCACCGTGAGGGTGATGGAGCACTGGAACAGGCTGCCCAGAGAGATTGTGGAGTCTCCTCTGGAGACATTAAAGACCAATCTGGACATGTTCCTGTGTGATTTCAATCTAGGTGATCCTTCTCAGGCAGGGGGTTTGGACTAGATGATCTTTTGAGGTCCCTTTGAACTCCTGAAATTCTGTGATTCTGTGAAAAATGATGGACATTGGGTCGGATCCCTGGCATCTTATACTTTACTCTGGAGGTCTGCTCCATTTGGACCTCGCTATTTGCTCATATACATATAGTCAGGCTCAATAATAATTTAAAACGAATCTTCATATGACTTTACTGTTCCTTTGTCTTTTTATTCAAGTTTTTTCTCCTCATTTCTGCCTATCTGTACTCACAGCTCATTGGTCTGGTGCACAGCATCACTACTATCTTAATTTGGGAGTAGGGACTGGCCAACGTGGCTTGAGACCACCTCTTGGTTACAAACTTTGCTTCTGTTGCTGTACTGTTTTCCATTGTGCTTCTTGAGTTTAACCATCTACTTGTATGTTAAAAATTCTTTCAATTTTGAGACCACCTAAAAAGTATTTGCTTTTTATTAACTTTGTCTAATTTCCCTGCCTGTTAATATCAGATTGAGTTCCTTTTATTAAGTCACAGAAATTATACTAATTTTTTATTTTTTGTCTTTAGCAAAACTTATTCTGGAAATAATTTATCTTTGTTGTCTATATTATGTGCTTGACTCATATGTATAAAAAGATTATAAAGCCTTCTGAACAGGAATCATTCTTTTGTCTAAAATAAGCTTATATAAAAATATGGTTGTTTTTCCCTTTTCCTCTAAATGCACATTGTTTGCATTTTCAATATGGAAAAATAATTGATTTTACATGTTTTCTATCCTAACAAAATTACTCATACAGTATGTTGGCTCTTAGGCAAGGAGATTGAAGGAACTCTTCATTTAACTTTTTTGATTGAACCAATGTTTACATTGCAGATACGCTGTGAGAAATAAAGCCTTCTCATTTCTTTGTAGTAGCAGCAAAGCCAGTTGACTGGATGTCGGTGCAGAAACATTTCTTCTATGAGACTGAAAACTTCAGTAAGAGATGGATGAGTTAAAGCTGGCTGCAACATGAATACTGAGAAGTGGTATAATCTACTCTTTGGGTCTGGATTTTATTCCATTGTCTTCAACTGACCTCTGCTAAAGCCCTAATTAAGTCATGGCACTACTGTAGCAACATGTTTTCCCTATGATAAAGCAGTACTGATATTTGCTTTCTTTAGTTAGAACACCTAAATTTCTATGTAATTATATTATATAGCAAATCTAAGTGTGGTTGTGGGGAATTGGCTCCTGAAGAGTGATATGTTGAATGTACTTTATAAGCTAAGGTCAGCAAAATATGAAATCAGAAGGTCTTAATGGACATATCTGTAAGCATGTGAAATAGTAAGTTATTAGTTTAATCTGAACAGTGATTTAAAATGTTACTTTTTTGCATAGTGAAGAAGTTCTTATTTGGAAATGTGTGGTAATCTTTTGGTAGATCTGACTTGGCTTGCTTTGAAGACAGCATTAGTAACAGCTGTTTTTGCTAAGCAGAGTTGTTGATAGAAAAGAATCTACAGCTGATGTAAAAGTTTTTGAAGGAAGAGGCATTAATTTTGTCCTAATTCTGGACTGTATAAGTGTAGAGAAACCTTATTACTTGTTTCTTTATCATGGTATAAGAAGGTTTTAGATAGTGAATGGTAGGTTTGTTTGAATTGCAGAAGGAAACTTTAGGTAGCATATAAGGTGAATCCAGGATGTGTCCAAACAATATGGATAAATGATTTACATCAGTATGAGCCACACAACCTCAAAGAAGAGCACGCTACCACTGTGCGCAGATTTCTGCTTCTGACAATAGCCTTGCTTCATGAATATAGACACCTATTGTACTAATTCTTTAAAGATAATTATGGTGTACTTCTCTGAGGCTTTTCTTTGTTCCTTATGGGAAATAAAGCATCTATTTTTAGGTTGTTACCTATGGAGACTGAGTGCCAGCACCAAGGTTGTACAATCTCCACAACTAACTGTGGAACTGGTGAGTTAGTTCCCACCCAGGGGAGTCTATGGAGTTGGTGAAGATCACTAGGTGTATACCTATCTCAGGTATCCATCCAGCATCGGCCAGAGGGAAGGTCCCTGTCAGTCTTTTGGCTGCACTGTGACCCCATGCCATGCTGAAGAGAGAGCTGGCTTGAAGAACAGGCAGTGGGAAGTGTAGTGGTGTTGGAGAGAAGGAGCTCAAGTGAAGACCTGCTCTTCAGTGATTACCAGAGAGGCACCAGGTGCAACTGTGTAGGAAAGCAGAAGTGATTAGTTCAGGTGTTTGTAGAGTTGTGGGGTTGGACTTGTCAGGAGGAATGGCCTCAAGAAGAATTGCTGCTTTCTTCAGGTGTTTATAGAGAGGTGATCATACTTTCAGTTCTCCTGTACTTGGTATTCTAGATCCCTGAATATCTGTTTTAAGAGTAAGTGCTGTTAGATGAACAGATAAACGAGCCTTCATTGGGCTGGAGGAGAGGCTGCGACTGAGGTGTGAGATGGCTCTTGCAGTTTACCAGCCTAAATTCTACCAAAATGGACACCTCAGACATGCTCTTGACCCAGCCCCCTTCCCTCAAGACAATTCCATCTGGAAAAAGAACATGCTGATTGGAAAATGACCACCTGCTCCTTCTAAAAGTTCCTCTGATCCGTATTTATACTGTGGTAAGCAAAGTTAGCTGTATTTACTACCTCAGTGGTATAGTGAGGTAATTATTAAAATAATTAAAATTACCTGCAACTAACTGAATTTTATATGGTAATAAATACCAGGGAGTGTGGGAGGAAGTGAACTATGCCTTGAAAAGTGACATATGTCCAGTCAGTCATCCTTTGGATGTTCAGGTGTGGTCGATTTACTCTCCTAAATGGTAGAGAAGTTTAGAGGAGATACTGTGATAATAACCTGATGTGAGAAGTCACAAGTGGACAAGAACAGGTTTACTTCACTGTAGTTACCCTTCTACACCTGTGTTCTGTGTTGTCTGTTACCTACTGTGGACTGTGGAGTTGTACCTTATATGGTTCAGCAATGTACCATCTGCTGAGGTCTTTGCCCGTGTTTTGGAATTCAAGCTAAAAACCTTGTCAATATTTCCCTTTTTTCTGGGGTGTGGGTGTGCTGTTAGTAATTTTGCTAACTCGTGCCAAAGTCTGCTAAGCAATTTTGGTGTCAGTGTGATGAGTCAAGTCTATGCCTTCATAGAGTTGTCAACTATGGGCAGATAAGCCTATTTACCTGTGGAGGCGTGGGAGGACTGAGGCAGCTGTTGAATTTCAGACACAGGTTGTTTATCATAGGTGACATAGGTTACTTTTGTCTGCCTACTATTTTGTATTTATCAATAGTAAAAAACAGAGAAATCTTGGAAACAGAATAACTAGAAGTTAGTCTACAATTTTTAGGATAAGGCTGTTTGATGAGCAGAGAACAGAGCATGGCTGTATAATAAATTGGTGATACAGAAAAAAATGAGTAAGACCCATAATATATAGATATATTAAAAAAAATTAGAAGTGAACTAGTGGGAAGCAAGTACTTGTGTAGCAGCTGTTTCAAACCATGCTTCAGTAAAAATCCAGTAAAAGAAAATACTTCTGGTCAGTGTTCCTGTTGTAAGTGTCCATGTCTCGGGAATTGCAATGTCAGCAGCAAAGCTGTCCGTCTGCTTTGGGGGACTGTCAGCACTGAGTCTTTGTTTGAATCATTTGTTACCTGTTGTATTCTTGTATTCGTTTGAGTAGCAGCCTGTGCACATTCTCTAAGATGCCATGGCTGAGGACTGTTAGCAGAAAGACAAGTTTTAATTGTCTGTATCCCAGATACATACTGCTGTTCAGCCACACCCCATCTAGCAGCCCCACATACTGTCTGGAAAGATTTTTCTGAGGAATGACTGTTGAACTGCTGCTCAGGACTCTGTTCTTAAAATTGAAAGCTCTGGTTCAATTCTGTTTTTTTCCCTTCAAGTAATTAGAAAGTGCACTTACTCTCTTGTGCTGTCCATAAAGACAGTCTTTGATATCATTGTCTCTGTTGGAAAAGGCAGTGAAACGTGAGCCCTTTTGGCAGTTTCCATATACCTTCTATTTTGTGAGGATGGCGTTAGTCTCATGTGAATTTCCTGTTGGTTTGGATCAGCATTTTAGTCAGTTTTTCTAAAAACTACAGTACAGGAGAAAACCGAAGCTGGATATGAGAGAAAAGTGCTGTCTCTCTGAGCTGGTTGTCTTCTGGCTTTCGGTACAGGCCACAGGCTTGGGAGAAAGCAAATTACTGAAGTGAAGGTTCAGTAATAAAATAATGATAAATAATGACATTTATCATTAAGTCTTGCTTTTTATCAGCAAACACGGACANCATACAACCACAACCCCATGCTCCTGACACAGCTGAAATCACTCAAAAAGGGTAAAAGATTTTTCTGCTTCAGGTGTTTCAGGTTCTGAGACTTATATCACTTCCACCTGGAGCTGTAAATATAAATTCACATGTAGAATCCTTCTCCTACTTCCATTTGAGAGGACTTGCTTGAAAGGAGAGAGGTCACTTGCTCTGTAGTTGGGTACTTCTGAGTAAGGCTGGTGAAGATTTCAGTAGAAATACTTTAGAACTGAAACATGGAGGAATGCTGTGCTGTTAGGGAGCATTGGTGCCTCTTTAGTCCCTGAATAGAAAGAGATTTTTTTCATAAAGGAGCGCGTAACTGTGTGCTGCTACTGAAGAAGGTAAGGTTAACTTTCTTGTTTTACATCTTGCCTGACTGTGATATGTTTTGGCTAGATATGGTTTTACTATTTTATTGTACCTGAAAACCAGATGTTTTGTATTAACCTTACTTGCCAAGAGTGGTGTATCATAGGAATTAGAAATCCAAGGCTTGTCTTTTTTCTTGCGGGTTCTTTCTGGGGAGTGGAATGGACTTCAATGTATGCGGTTTTCCTAAAGTTTGTTTAGGCTTCATCACAGAGGTTAGACAGGATTCACTGGTGAAGGGGAAAAACCTGTAGTAGTTTTTCTGTGCCTAATTAGTTGTCCTCATGTCACAATGCACATCCTGCTATTTGTGAATCATACCGATTTGTTATGAAGAGTGAAACTTTGAGGAAAGGTCAGTTCTCTTTGTAGCAAATACAGAGGAGATGGAAGTGGGCTAGAAGTGTTTGATGTTTTCTAGAGGTGCTACCTCTGAAAAGCCAGAGATATGTTACAGAATTCATATGGATCAATGCTTCATAATTCTTATCTGTGGTCAAGGAACTCATATCAGTCAATAACGAATTAACAGTTTAATGCAATAATCAAATACTAAAAGTTTAACAGAATATTGTATAATCATTACATCCTATGTAACTTGTGTAAAGGACTTTAATACAGTCACACATATTTAACTGATAGAATTTATTATTGCTAAAATGAATTTAAACTTCATGACGTAGCAGAACTAGTTCCTTAATGTGTTTTAGGAATGTGAAGTAAATGAAATTTGCTTACTACTATCTACCTCTGCTATTTTTACTTTGAATGTTGAATAGTTGTTATAGAAGTCTATTTCCATCAGAGCTGCTTCAAGGAAATGTAAAGCGGCTTACAGGCAGTTAAAATTTTTCAGGAATATCCTAGTAAGATTGAATAATATTCTTTAATTTAGGCTTAAGAAAGAATGGAATGGTCTATGCATTATTTATTCAAGGTATTTATTTTAATAATAACTATGAACAGTACTGTGTGAAAGGGTTTTGTTGCTTTTTTAATTTGTAGTCTCATCAATTTAACAGATGCGAATATCCCTCTCAGCTTGCAGAGGATTTAGATGAGATGCAACAGAGCCCTTTGTGGGTTTTTCCTTTTTTTTTTTTTTTGTAATAATAATGATGGTGATAATCCCATCGTGTGAGGCTGAAATCTAATCCTTTCAGGAGTTTGTTTTTGCTGTGCTTGTTCTGCCTAATGTTAGTTCAATGAGTAATATGTGTGTGTGAGAAAGAATATGGATGTGAATTCTTCTCTGTACATTTCACTGTTTACTTGTGCATATCATGTATATTACAAACACATGGTTTTAAAGAGGAATAAATCAAATTTAAGACGCTGATGATCTAAAGTTTTTCATGTGTAAAAATGAATTCTATACAAACTAAAAGCAAAGTGGACATAGGAATTAATGTAGCGTTGTTAAATAACATACTGTAGCTTATGGAGGTACACTCTATGATGTCATGCTTTACATTTAATCTTGTTTTCAACATTAATATGTTAATATTCACTTGACAACTTTTAGTTTTAAGAACCTTGCATACACGCATTTTCACTTTGAGAATCTAGGTACTTCAGCAGGTACGTGTAACTGATAAATCTTTTTGTAGTTGTCAAAACAACTTTGTACTTTTTCTTTCACAACTAAAAGCACTTTGACAGTCTGAAACCTGGTATATCAATAGGGAAAGCAAACAGACTATTCATTTTAGTACCACATTTGACTCAGTTTTGACATTTTTGAAATATATCACTTCAAAACACTGAGACGCAGATGATTAAAGGTTGTTACTGGCAAAAATGTTGTTGGTTATCAATGTTAGCGATATCCCACAGTAGTATCTTTGCATACTGGTAGAGTCACGTCTGAAAAACAGGGTAGATTGACTGGTTGGACTCTATCTACATATCTCATTGTGGACTCTGCACTAGTCTCTAGGCTTTGAGGGCCTCCAAAACAAATAAACAAACCACTCCACCCACCCCCCCCCCCCTCCTTCTCCCGCAAAAACTACTTCTAAACCTAGTTGCTACTTGGTGATTGTCATTGTTTGCAGTCTACCTGTCAGTTCTCAGTTTTGTTGATGTGTGTAACAGCATTGTCCTGATGTCTGAAGTCACTCACAATTAACTCAAACTAGAGATGCTGCCAGGGTAGGACTGGTTTAGAAAGATAAAACAGACTACAGAGACCTGATACGTGTTTTTCAGTCTGGGGAGAATTACAGTGTGTTTGTCCATAGCATGCATTGCACTCTGAAATAGGATCTTTGCGAAAGCACTGTGTGGTGCCAGTTTCCTCAGTGCAGTCATACTGGCTTTTGGTTTGTGATTCTTTCCAAGTTTAACTGGATAATTTTCTACTTCTAAGCTGTTGAGAAATCACAGATGTTATTGGGAATGTCTTGCCAAACACCAAAAGTAAATAGAAATAGGTAGTTGTCCTTCTCCTGCAGAGTTTCACAGCTGACGCAAGAGCACTCTGCAGTGCGGTCTTGCAGATGATACTTAAAAATAGTGGTGCAAGCCTGACTTCTTAGTGCCATTATTAATGTGATGCTCAGTCCATTAAGGTAACAGGTATACTCTGCTTTTTGTGCTAGCAAAAGAAAGAGACACAAAGCAAGTGTAAGGGTTGTTGGACTTGAATCTGGGGTGCTATGGAGGAGACTTGCAGCGTTTACTTTGGGTGCTCAGTCTGTTGTAGAGACAACTACTTAACTCATGCTTTGCTCACAGTGTGCACTTGGGCTAGTTAATCTGGGGTGGTTTAAAGCTTTCTTAAATTTCCCTTGAAAGATGAACCACCTAAACTTCCCTAGACTGAAGTTATGTATTCAGATATGAGTGTATGTGTGTTGAAGTGTTTATGAAAAAATATTCATGTTTCTGTTAATTTTTAAAGAACTTAATTGATAATTTAGATAGGCCTGTATTTCAGTGGAACATTGGATCCTTTTCACTGAAAGGTTGTTAAACAGTGTTGTCTGTCTATGTTTGATTTAGGCTTTCAGCTTTTGGGCCTCCAGTCCAGCGTAGTATATGAATTGTTCAGCATAGTATGTGGTTTAAGTAAACAAACCCCCCAAACCAGAAAAAGTAGTTCAGGGAAAATTAGTAATCAGTGTCAAATGTACATATACTTATTCTAAGAAATCTGTAATCAAAGATAGTATGTGGAGAAGAAAATCACTAATGACTGAAGCTCTCAATAGGTGGAATTCATCTAACACAAAATTATTTATCCAGCTTTCCTTTGGCATGGATAAAAATGCCAATTTGTCTATTTCCTTAGCTGTTTTTTGTTACAATTGACAGAAAAAAACCCAGAATCATACGAAAATGATTGATTGTGAGATGGAGCCGTAGGTTGACGCATTCCTTATAAACTAACAACACAAATATTATTGGGAGCACATTTCAAATGAGCTTGGTTTTTTGTTTTTTTTTTTTGTGATGTGGGGTGGTTTTTTTGGTTGGTTTTTGGCTTGTGGAGTTTTTTTGCTAGTAGGGTTGCTTAAACTCCAGATGCTTATCCTAACAATAGATTCAGACACAATAATAATTACTGCTTTTGCAAAGTGGATTTGAAAACTATATAAGTGAGAGCAGGATATTTGGAGATGAGTTGCCTTAATTGTTCCACTGCCAAACTTTTGAGCGCAATTAGATGGTTTTAAATTAATCCCACTTCTAAGCTGTGAATATCTAGGACTAGAGAGGTGTCCTTTGCAGTTCTAGACTATCAATGGTAATTTCTAACTTTGTAAAATTCTCCTTTGAACAACTTTAAGGCTGAAGTATGCTAGTGATCTATATGTTGACATTATAGGACTTAATGCTAGCTGCTTGTCCAGAATGGGTGGTAAAAAATCAAGGTTGATACAGGCTTTTCTTACTAAAAATTGAAAGATGTCTTCTGTGAAAAAGGGAATGATTTTTACACACCATGTTGCATTTTCAGGTGTCAAAATTTACTCACATGGAACAAAATGCTTTTCATTTGTCTGTGGTTAATTGATAGGAAATGCAGATACTCCTGTATCTCAGATGGGTGCCAATGCTTTTGATAGATTTCCAATTGAGATATTGAGAAAGCTTTTAATCACTTAACACTTGAGTATTATATAGAGTTTCTAACAGAAACATGTACTGGAGTAGGTGACTTCCTTAAAGAAAAGATTTCTAGATTGAAGCTGCAATAACTGCTGCTGAAGAACGGAGCATTTGTACAGTGAGGACCTGACAGAAGAGCCTCTTTTATTTCACTTACCAAATACTTATTCTCTGTATGGAAGTCCTTGAAAGTTTGTTCATTTACATGGAGGAAAAGTATTATTTGCAAAACAGATGCTGTGTGCCTAGGGTTTCTTGCGAGGGTGAAAATCAAGTCCTAAGAAATCTGTACTTTATCAGAAAATATGTTGGAATTTAAGATGTCTCCTAACATTATACAACACAAAAGCAAATTTCCCAATATTGGAATCAGTAATGCTACAACCAATGAAGATTAGCTGAGGCTTTACCAGATTATATACTCAAACTTTAAGAGGATTTGTCAATGGGGAATGTAGAGTTGTGGTTGTGATTTAAAAATAAAAAAAAAAGATGAGTCAAAATTTACCTTTGAGGAATAAATATATTGAGCTGAGAGAAATCTGAAATGTGCGAAGTATTCATTTTTTATAGTTATATCCAAGATATGAGCCTTATGACCGTAGACACTTCATATGTAGTACTGATTCTCTTGTTCCCACTGTTGCCTTAATATCCATTCCTTTGATGTTGCAATGAGATTTTTTTTGTTTATTTTTCTTCTCTCACCAAAGTCATTTGTATGTACCAGAGTTTCAGCTCGAGAGACAACCAACCAGTATTTTCCTTGTGCATAAAGATGTAGCTCTACATTTAAATTTATTGTAAAACATTATGCTCATCTGTAATTATATTACTTTAAAATAAAGCCTTCATCCGCTCTAAGATCTTTTGATGTCCCTTCCCTGCTGACTTTTTTTTTTTCCTTGTTCCCACTTACGTTAATGTGAAGAGACAGTTGAGTAAATGCACAATGAACTTCAAAACCTAGTAATTGTTTTTCAGAAAGAATGAAACTTGTGAATTAGATATGGATTGTAAAAGAACACCAGAGCTGATTAGTGTTCGTTCGGTTTGCCTGCTGGACCGTTCTGACACCTGTCTTCCCACTTTCCCCATAAATGCCATTGCTGATCCCTCTATACTGCCAGTCACATGACAGCCAGGGAGAACTTGTGGGTGGGAGTTAAAAGACTCCCAGTGAACCTTGTCAGGCTTAGCAATTCATGAAACTCGACATAAAAGGCAACGTTAAACAAAGATGAGTTGAATCCATTTACATGCAAACTGTAGTTATCTGTAGGAAAAAAAGCCAGGAAGGGGGGAATGTTGAAGGGGTTACGCTTTCTTTCTTTCTTCCTTTTAGGATGTGTAGATAATGAGTTGTGTAAGGCTTATGGGGGGGAAATAAGCCAACTTTCAAGGCATTGAAAAATTGCTTTTTAGGAAAAATCCTTTTCATCCTAACCATCTGGTTGCATCTTGTTTACAGCACAGTGTGCCAGTTTGTGCTTATTAATCATGCTTACACAAGTATCTTAATTACTCCCCGTGTAGCTGCTCTGTTTTGAACTCAGAAGTTGACCTTTCTCTTTTTATTCCTTTAAACCATTAATCATACATAATCAACACCAACAGGGAAGAGCCATGGAGAAGGCTACCCAGATTCCAAAAGCACATGCTAGTCCTTAGAAACTGTGTAGACTGGAGTGACTGCATTGCTATCAGTCAGGCATAGCTTAATTAATGACCACTTTGTGTGCTTGTATACTTACAGCCTGTAACTCAGTTCTGTCCTCCCCACCCCCCTTTTGCTTCTGTCTGTCCAGGTAACAGTTGCCTTATGTATTGGAGATAATCTTTGAAAATGTCTGTATGTAAAGGACCTGCAGAGGCATCGTGTGACTGCAAAGGATCTGGTTCCCTTGTCCATGTTCTGCCATTGCTTCTGTAATAATTAAAATTTAGAGAGGAAATAGGATGGCCAGAAAAATGTCTACACTCTGGATTCTTCTAGGGTAAATAATTGTATTGGAAGAGGGTGATGAATTTTTAAAAAATAACTGGAGTTACAAATGGATATAGCTTCTTCCTTTAAAAATATAATGTGTGGGGGGTGTGTGTGTGTGAGGTGAGGAGGGAGAAAGAGTTTAAAAAATTTGGTTGAAAAAAATCATGTGTGTGAGAAGACTGAAAGAATGGAATTTCAAAAATTGCATTCTAGCCTACTAGACAAATTATAGTATGCAAAAGTAATTTTGCCTGCCCTAAACTCTTCAGCATGATGAAAATTTTATCAGTATTCTAAAA
Organism: Heliornis fulica; assembly: GCA_013399135.1. Taxonomy (NCBI): domain Eukaryota; kingdom Metazoa; phylum Chordata; class Aves; order Gruiformes; family Heliornithidae; genus Heliornis; species Heliornis fulica. The sequence goes on along the minus strand of VXBZ01012839.1, from coordinate 632,325 downwards.
AGGGAGAACTATCCAGCTTACTCATTTAGCCAGCTTACATGTTTACGTACGGGTGAGGGCGGTGAGGAAGATTTGCAAGTATGACTTGCATTTTCACTCTGTTGCTGTTGGATTTTTGTTGATTTTGCCATAAATAGTATATTTAGAATTTATGCTGTCTAATCTCAGTTGTGCTTACTGGAGATGCGATTTCACTTATGGAAGCTTTAACTGCAGTTAAGGTTCTCTTAAAAGCCTTATGGTTATGCTATCATAATAAACAGTTTGTTTATTTTTATTGCCACCATGGAAAAAGAAAATATTTCCCAACAAAGCACAACAGGAATAGAAAAAGATGAAAAACCTGTATTGGAAAATTTATATAATGGAAATTATTAATATTTAATTCAGGTAAAAGCTTTGCCATTCCAAATGTAGAAGAATTCGCAGCATTCTCTTCTTATGTTAAAAACTACTTGTTCTGAACTTGAACTGAGTATATATGGTGTGTGAGGTGAACTGTTTCATCGAGCCTAGTGCATAATTTGGCCATTTCTATCAGGCTTTTATTTGAGCTTGAAAAATTTATTTAGCCTTTTTGCATAGTTTGTGTGTCTTGATGTCATCAGCTTGCACTTCTGATATTTTCTCAAAGGTTCCTTGAATATTTAAGTTTAGTTTATGTTTAAGCACAAAACAACTACACAGAAGTTTCCTTTGAGAAAATTATTTTGAGAAGCAAAACAGAAATGTTTAGGTTTTGTGTAGGGCTACCTTTAATGTGTAGATGAGTCTCCCCTCTCTTTATGGGAGGGGAGCTAAAGGTTTTTTCCAAGGACAGATTGTAGGCTCCTGTAAAACAGAATAATTCTGCTGATGAGATAAAATATGCCCAAACAGCTGGGTAAATGGGAGTTTTGTCGTTCTGGTTTTCTTTTTGTGGGTGGCTTTTTTTGTTGTTGTTTTTATTTTTAACTTGTGTGCCACATAGGACCAGAGTGAACAGACATCTCTAGAATTTCTTTTTAATTTGATGTTGGAATAAAAGGAGATAGTGTTAATCTATATAGTAAGATTGCAGACAGATTCTGGTGCATCAGAACATTGTGACAGTTTAGGTGCAGATGTGAGTCACAGTGGTAACTTGGTCATGGCAGTACAGTCACAAGGAGACCATGCTGGTGACTTTTCCTTTGCTGGCACATAGCCTGAAGAAGGGTGGCTTACCAGCAGCGTAGACCAACTGCCCAAATGTGGATAACCTAACCAGCAGACCATTGTAGGTTGAGGAGTTAGTGACACATGTAACAGCTGACCTGGGGAGGGCTAGGCCTGTGCTGTGCATGTGCCCTTGGCTGCAGGAATAGCCTCAGCCATTCTCTGAGAGAGAGGAGCTTGCTGGCAGCTCCCACTTGGCGCCAGCGATTATGCCACCTGCATGGCCTTGCCTTTATCTGAAGCTGCGCCAACAAGCTCTTGTGTGAATACCCTTTTAATTTGACAGTGGAAATGATAAATAGAATTGTTTTCACTGAAGAAAATCCTGTGAAAAGATGAGAATGAACAAAATAGGACAGGATCCACGCAGCTGGTTATGCCCTGATTGGAGGCCAATGCCATACTGCACAACTCAGGGGAATGTAAGACTATTTACGTTTTTCTTTATCACCGAGAGATACTTCACTGTGTTGATGTGCTTTTCTTACTGGGATTGTAATGAACCAGCATGTCCTGCTGTAACATGCAAAACATTTGGCATCCTTAAGTGGATCCTTACTATTGCCTTTCTGTGTGGTTGAGTTCAACTGAACGCTACTTTGTGCTTATTTGGAATTTCTTTGTTGTCTTTGAGCATCACAGAATCGCAGAACATCAGGAGTTGGAAGGGACCTCAAAAGATAATCTAGTCCAAGCCTCCTGCTAGAGTAGGATCACCTATGTTAAACCGCACAGGAGTGTGTCCAGCCTGGTCTTGAATGTCTCAAGAGAAGGAGACTCCACATCTCTGGGCAGAATGTTCCAGTGCTCTGTCACCCTCACAGTGAAATAGGTTTTCCTTACATTCCCATGGAACTTCCTATGTTCCAGCTTGGTCACATTACCTCTTATCCTGTCACTGGCCAACACAGATTGAGCATGAGCAACATGCTGAACAGTCATTACTCAACACTGAGCATTTAAATGATAAATCAGGGGGCTGTGTTGAGGGGATTCTACAGAGGAAGTGTGCGTTGTGAAATGTTTGTTGTTCAGCAGTGCATACAAAGGCATTATGTTAAGGAGATAAATTGTAAGAGTTAGTAGATGTAATGAATGGACAGATTGAAAAGGTAGAAAGGGACTGATGGTGTTAAAGGGACTAGCAGTAGTTACTTCTCCCAAGAAGTGAGTTTTATTACCCAAGTATGTTTCCTCTAGAAGCACCCTTACAGAAATTTGTTGGTTCATCTGCCTGTTGACAGCTTTTAATTTCATGTAAGCTGAAGAAATGATGATCTTGTACAGAAGATGATTCTATGATTGTGTGAACTAAGAGAATGTAGAAACCATTGTTCCCATCAATGCCTGTTAAAATGTGGTGACCTCTCATTTTACATTTTTATTCTACCACTTTCTTCTGCTCTATAGCTGATAACTTTGTTATTAGGTTTTAATGTACTTTACCGTTTCTCCTCCTCCAGGTTATTTTATTGCCTAATGTTATGAATTAACCTCCATAATCAGAAGTGAGGTTGTTTCCTGAATAATATGCCAGAGTTTTTATCCCACGTGCTTCTAATGGAAACATTTTGTTTCCAGTTAATGTATCATTGAAGACAGTAGTGCTTTATGGTGCTCTTTCCTCTTTAACATGTTTTAACTGTTCCTTTTACTTCATGTTCATGATTATCTATTTGAGTTTCCATTCATGAGGGTCCTTCTCCTTGATTCTAGTATGAAATTGTAATGGAAAGTGTTCTCATTGCGTATTTTGCCCTCTTGAATTTGAAATAGATACGTGACTATATAAAATTAATTTTGTATTCTGTGAAGAGTTTCATTGGTCTGCTCATTGATGCTATGTCATGAGCCCACAGCAGATCTAAACCAGAATGTCTAGGTGAAACCAGTGTTATATAATTTTAATTAATCATGAGACACTTTGATTTAAAAAAAAAAAAAAGCCAAAAATGCACTCTTTGATATATCGGCTGCTGGAAAATGGTTTGTGTGCTCAATTTAATATTCAGTGTGGTGACTCTATAGCTGTAGTGAACATGCCATCAAATAGTTGCTAACTTCTGTAAGTGGACACAAGGACATCCTTCACCTGGAAGGTCTTGGATTTCTTTTTCTGCCAAATTAAATCATTCACATATGATGGAAAAACAATAACCTTCTGTTTTATGCAGTTTTACCATTGTGAATCAGTGTCTTGTTTTGGTGAAGGAAGGATAAAGGGAACCATTTTCCTGTTAATGTTTAAATACTTCCTTTGGATTTAGAAGTTAAATAAACTAGATTTTTTGATGTTAAATTTTAAGACTGATATCAAGTGGAGCTTCATCTATGGAAACTGAACTGAACTCCCATTGCCTCAGAAAGAGATGCTTAAGCCTAGATTCTGTAAAACTCTCAAACTCAGGAGGTGATGCTTTATATATCATTTTCTTGGCAGTAGTATTCATTGAAAATATTTCCTCTATCATCACTGACTACTTGTTTCTACTTCTGTGTCACCTCCTCAGCTGTCCTAGCATATCTGACAGGCAATGTGCTGTGCAAGCAGACCTGAAAAAATGTTGGGAGGGAGGTGGAAAGACTGTAACATCTTAAACTGGTGTCATCACTGAAGACAGTGTGCCTGCAAATACAGCTAGAAATACAGATCTATTGCCATTTTTCTTCTTTTTTTTCTTCTTTTTTTTTTTTTCTCCCCTGGGTTTTTGGGCGTCATGGTAGAACTAGCCTTCTGATAGCTGGATGCTGTTTATGTTTTTTGACATCATTCAGAAATCTCCAATATAAGATTGATTTGTGTATCCATCTGTGTAACACGTCTGTGGTGTAGGCAGGATAGTGTATTAAAATGGAATACAATAAATGTTTTGCTGGGTTGTGTTAAGTTTGGAAAAATTGTATTCTCTACTTAAAGGCTTTAATTCTAGCATAAGAAATTACTAGTAAAAGACAAAATGAAGTAAACATTATTATGAGCATAAATCAGTTACATTATAGCTAGAAATTAATATTGTGTATTGAAATGCATATTGATCTTGAAATGGAATCTTAATTCTCTATAATTAAAATTCTCTCATCATAAACCCTACTTTTCCTAATGTCGTCTTGTATTCCTGTGTTAATTTTCATCAATAAGCTCAGTAAGTACATTGGGAGTGAGAAACAGCCCATTACAGCTGAGTAAATATGCACAAATCTTTAAGTGATTGTGAATATGTAGAGAAAGATACTGTAACAGGTAGTCTCATGAGCTCCTGTTAGATCTGTCTCTTCCTCTTCTTGCTGGTGCAGGTATTAACTTGTTCATAATATGTATATATTATTTTTGCCTAGCAGGTATATGCATTTTCTTTTTGAATATGGGAGTTACTCCCCCCGCCCCCCCCAAGAAGCCAATAAACCCAGCCCCAAAACTGTGAATTATCAGATTTCTAAATTAGGGTTCATCGATATTTAGCAGTACCTTTCTTCTTAGTCCCAGATAACGTGCCATGGTGTAGATTAGAATCACTTGGTTTCTTATTGCCACAGTTGCACTAGGGTGATGTCTCTGAACATTGTACTTTCTTTAAGGGGTGGCATCGCTAGACAAAATTTTTCAGTATTTTTTGGAATTAATTGCTAACATTGCAAAGTAGAATTAAGCAAAGTGGACAAATTAATGCCATTACATTGTACAGTTCAGTACAATACTGTACTGAACTGTAAGTCAGCTATACCTGTTTATATACTCTGAATCATTTTGTGGGATATCTCCAATGTTGATCTGTCCTTGACATCACTTTGGTGCCTGAGCTAAACCCTTGGAGATGATAGCATTAGTGCAGTGTCAGTTTTGTCATTTGGAAGCCTTCCTCAGTCAAATTGCAGTCTGAAGACAGTCCAATATAACTGTACACAGATGTCTTTTAAACTTGGCTTTAACCTTCAAAGAGTACTGAGGGATAACAGATTTTTTTTCATTTAAAAATAAATTTAAATATTGATATTTTTTTAAGGATAGCTTGAAAGTGGAAACTATAGTAGTGAAATACTGCTGGGGTTAGCAAGCTCAGCATGGCTCTTGATTTCTTTCTTTATATTATGGTAACTAATTTAAAGTATTGCAGATGAAGAAGTCTTGCTAGGAGTCATTTGATACTAGCATTAAGCAGCACAACATTTTAAAAATAAAATACAGTAACTTTTTTGCACTTAAGATCACTTAACATCAAACACTATTCAATTAACGGAAAGTACCTGTTTCTAGAATTAGGAAAATATTATCATCTTGATAAAATAGCACTATTGTATAACTTTCTGATATCTTTCAGTGGAAAAATTGTGATAATGGTTCAGGAGAAGGAAAAAGGTTGTATTATGCTGAGTAACCTAGTTTACACTTGTAAAAATCTGAAGTGTTTTTTGTACCAGAACTTCAGCCTGTGGTTTTGGTGGGGTTTTTTTTGGTTTTTTTTGGGTTTTTTTTTTGTTTTGGGTTTTTTTTGGTTTGGTTTTATTGGGTTTTTTTGGTTTTTTTTTTTCTGGCTGTCTAATGAAGATTATTCTGGATCTTGGAATTCATTTGTTTTAACATTAGAATTTATTTTCAATAAATGTTTTAGAGAAGAAATTATGTCAAATAGTTATTATACAATTTTAGTGGAAGTTAATAGCACTATTTTTGCTCTGATACATATTGAAGTCAAGTCACAGCAGTGGAGAAGTTTGCCTCCATCGAGTCTCTTTCTCTTCTTTCCACGTTGGGTACTGTAGTGATACAGTTTGACATGTTTACTGAAGTACAGTAAGACTTTACCAAGCTTTGGAAGAAATTATACTATATTTTTTATCACTTTCTGGTATTAAGCAAAACAGATATGATTGCCTCTTTTCTACTCCAAGGGTATTTGCATTAAACAGAACAACAGAGCTGGGGATCAAGAGGCAGGAAGGTACAAGTTTATTTAGCATATTAATATTAGCCTGTATTATTTCATATTGAAAGTCTCGTAGAAAAAAAAATTATGCCTTGTGAAATTGAGATCTTGGTACATTAAATTAGTGAGTTTGTTCCAGTATGGCCTGCAAAAGACCATCGCCCACCTTGGTCTAGGTGGGTAGCCTTTAACTCTTCCCATTTGCAACAGCATAGTAACTTGTCAAATAAGCTTCATGGGAAAAGTATAAGAGAGTTGTACTATGCTGTGGCATTAGTTCTTGGTTTTATTCCATCTAATAACAAAACTAAGAAGCTATATAAATCTATAAGGCAATTAATATAATCATTCACTATTATACATTGCTCACAGATTTTGCAGAGTCAATAGTTTTAACATGCATACAGCATGAATTATTTCAGTTAAACCATGAAATGCCTGGTGGAAGTGAAATTCTCTTTTGCTAGATTCTTTGTTGACTACAAGCCACTATTATAAAATAGTACCAGAAGTTAGCTGTATGCTTTGCTTGCCTCTCTGCTCCAAATAGTCTTCCTGGAAGCTTGCCTATTGCTGTCTCTAAATGATGCCTCTATGAACTGTTCAGTTAAAGGTACGGTCTGGTAGATTAGGAGCCAGCAGTGCTCTTTTGGCCTCTTCTATTTGAAGGGGATATATATTCTTGCCTCCTGTTGTCCACACTGTAAGCTGAGACTATGCCACAGTCTGTACAGAGTGGGAAGAAAGCAAATAGAAAATGAGACTAGGCAGAGCTGGCGCAAATTTTAGCTAATTATTTCACTGGAGATCTTTATATTTCTTTAAAGCAATGCTTCTATTGTTTGGCTTCTCTTTGCTGAGCTGAGTACTCAGCTGTACTTTTATATGTTTGCCTTTGGGAATAAGAATCATTAAAGAACAGAAACCTTCCTTCTGAAAAAATTAACCCTCTGGTTTCCTTCCAGAATCTTTTGTTGTTGTGGTAATGGTATTTTTATTTTCTTTAAAGTGTAAAATAGGTTACTTCTGAAAATAGACGTTGGCAATACTAAATGTTGACTTAATGTTCTGAAGCACGTAGTAGCTGTGGATTTTGTTTTACCACCGAAAGTCTGTGGAAGCTATAGACTTTATTGAGAACACAAAAATGATAGATTACAGAGCCTTTTCACCTCCAGGCTGTCTCCTTTAATACATATATCTATGGAATTGTAGTAATTAAAGGTTCTCTGAGTTTTATGATTTCAGTTGCATGAATTGAGTCTTATCCTAATTGTTTAACGAACAGTTGGAAAGTTTTCTTGATCTTAAGGCCATTACTGTAGGCTGATCACATTTTGAGTCTAAGCAGAAAGACAAGTTCACGTTCTGTTTTGTGTAGTTGACACTTCAGAAGTATGTGACAGACATATATGGTACGTACTAGGCTGCCCTGATACTGATAGGCATATCCTGAGAACAGAAAGAACCGGGTTTTTAGGTTGTTCAGTGATTTCACTTACTATTCCCCCAAATAGGATCTTTCTCCCATGTCAGTGAGAACCATCCACCTGGATTTAATCAATAGGATATGTTCAACTCTTGCTTGAAGGAGCTATCTCCTCTTCTTCAAGGAAAGAAGTAGAACAGAAACAAACTTTAGTACTTAGTGGGGAAATAAAATCCATGTCAATTTTATGAGAGTTCATATAATGATAAAACAATTTCATTTTTAATGAGTTACTTGTAAAATGACGAGTTGGCATTTTACCACGCAGAATTTTGATGCATCAGCTTTGTACCAAGAATTGATTTGTTCTGATAAAATAACTTTGAATGTCTCAAGATTCTTAAAGTAAAGTATTGTGGAATGAAAATGTGAAGTTACATAAATTTCTGGAAAAGAAATCTGAAATCCTCCTTTTGTTGTTAATACTTTGTATTGCTGTCCACATGCTTTCTACTTTTCCCATCTATACAACGTGTTACTTAAGATGACATTCACTACAAAAAAGCTAGTAACTGAGATGACTTCAGGGTTTCTGAGTACCTTAGGTTGCTATTTAATGGGAGTGGTAATTCTTCTTAATTGGGGTACTTTCTTGTTGATTTTGTAATGCTTCCTATTTGTCTGTGCCAGCCTAGTTCTTGTTAGGAAGCAGTTTTCTCCTTTGATGTGCTGCTTAATAAACAACGACACTAAATGCTATGCGATAGTTTCTGTTTGGGGTTCAGGTCCTAGTTTAGTCTTCCCAGGCTTTGACTGCTGAGTAAGGGATGACCCGACTCTTCCCCTTTATAAAACTCTGTACTGCTGGGGTGATAGCCCTGCTTCCTTTTCAGCTTTGCTCCATGGTGGGACCCACGGGGTCGTTCATCTGCTCAGTTCTTCTACCTCTTGTCTTTGGAAGATGGGCATTACTTTTCTTGGGGGCTTTGTCCATTCAGAAACATGACTAGGTTCAAGGAGATTCACTTATCCCTGTCTGAACCAGTTTCATGAATGCAAGTAATTTTTGCCCTGGGTGGGTATCTGGCTTCTTTGGGACTGACTCATTTTACCTAAATGTTTAGGTAATCTGTAATTTTGACTTGAATTGCGATTACATTATTGAAACGGGTAGCCTGGGAGGATTATTCAGATACAGTTTAGCCACCTATGATGCAGTTCTTGTCTTCATAGGGATCTCTCCAGATTCTTGTTTAAGACATGCTGATTCAGGTCCTAAAAAGGAATAGTTCACATTTTACTAAGCCCCAGTTGCACATGTTATCTTGGGACTCATCCCATATATGTGTGTAGGGAGAAAATATATGTGTCACTTTATTTGGAACATGCATTTGATAAGTATAGACGTGGAGAAAATAGAAGAATGGGTTTATTTTAGAGGTTAATTGCTTTATTTTCTTGAAATGAGCTTCCCAAGCCTCATAATTGCCTAGCTGAATTTATATAATAAAGAATAATGAAGCCTTAAAACTATCATAAATGCCTTTAGTGTGATGGGAAAGTTGTTATTAATATTTTGCTTATCCATAGCTGTTGTTTGGAATACCTTTCATTTATAAGGACTCTCCCATAGTTCTCCTTTGAAGTGCAGGCTGTGAGTGTAAGTATACTTTTCTGGTAGAATTAATAAATATTTGCTTGACATTTGGTCTCATTGATCTTTAATCAGTTCTTGGTACTTGTGATAACTGAAGTTGCAAAGTTGAAATAACTTCCTTTCTGTATGAAAACATAAATGCTGATTTCTTTTATTTGTATATGTTTTAAAGATACTATGCCATGTCATTTATTTCATTTGACGGCAACCATTTGAGAAGATTAAAGGTGGCTTATTTCTTAGGCATATGCTTAACAAAGAAGGATTTTACAAACATCTGTGCAAAAACATACAACATCTTCCTGCTTTCTTATCAGTAAATGCAGCTGTTCCTGTTTTTAAAAATCAGATGAGCGTGATAATGTAGAGTAGCCATATTTGAAGGCTTCATTTTCTGATATCTAAGACGTTTCTTTTTGCTGAACTTGGGCAGGTATAAATAAGAAAGATAAATTTACATCTAATGCAGACTTTTGTTTTGGCTACAGGATCTGATATGGTTCTTTTAATGCCATCTCCAAAGTAAATTGCAACTTCTCACACATGCTGGGTTAAGAAAATCAAATTGCTTCATACTCTGAATAGTGCTAAATTGTAGATAGTAACCTATTTATATGATTTGAAATCTATATCAAATTTATAAATCTAAAAGCATATATGCAAAATATAAATTATTGATATCAGAAGGAAACTAACCTTTTCATAAGAGGGAGGCAATAAGAAAATTCCAAGCCTACACTGTCTTTTTTAGTGGTTTAATTCTTAGTTTAAAAGTACTTAATCTGTTCACTATTTGTATTGACACATCCACGCAAGTGAAACAGGAAACATCATTGTTGAGAAAAACAGATGTGCAAACCTGTTTTTAAATCATTAAGTTACTATTTTAAGTAGCTAAATCAGAGTTTTACCCTGGGTTTATTATACATTTAATTTCAGTTTTGCTTTGTTTTTGAGCCAAGTGATGTGATATTATCATTAGTCTTCAGAATGGATAAACATAGTCATGCAGAGCAGCCTGAAAACTGTTTCTTGAGACTCTCTCTAGGGCAAAAACCCATATAAACTAGTGGTAATGTATGTCTTTTCATCTAAAAGCCCTCTAATACATGTTGGTTCTAGCGTGTTATGGATAAAATGCAGCTGCCTTATTAATAGCAGGGTAGACTCTTATCTGCATAGTCATGTATAACTCATCACCATGGCACATAAATTCTTCTGTTGTGTCACTATATTTTTTTTAACTTAGAGCTTCATAAAATCTTTAAGGATCACAGATGACTGCTGTTTCTTAGAGCCACTCCTTTGATCTTTTTCAGGCTGTATTGACGTTGGATTCAAATTTTTTTTTTTTATGTTAATGACAGCATAGGCAAACCTTCATATGGTGTCTTAGTTCCTTTATTTGTTTATAGCTTTGTTCCCTCACTGAGGTCTCAAGAAAATTGATCAGAGTGTGAGAACTCGCTGGATTGTGCCTGCAAATTTGTCTCCCGTTTTTGGAAGGCCAAGAATTTTTTCACAGTCAGAGGGTGGTGTAAGGAAATCTGGTAAATCTCAAACTGAAAGCTGAGATGGAATCAAATAGAGAATAATAATGCTTAAAAGTCAATGATATTACATGCTTCTATTTTTTTCTTATAAATACTAAGAATCTTTAAAAGGCCTTAACCAAAACATCAGGTATCTAAGATGGTACTGACAAATACTGACATTTTTTACACCCACACTTTTTTTAAAAGCACTTACATTTTGTGAAGAAAGTGCTTCACAGGATTGGTTTTTTTGCTTTTTTTTTGGTAGTTAACAAGCGCCTTAAGTAGCTCTTGCAAAACCACAAATTAACTCCCTCTCCACAGAAATTGTCTATTTTGTCTATTATGAGTTGATTAGAAAATCAACTTAAGCTAAATCAGCTTATTCTGCCCTCAAATGGAATGAGAATGTGAGTACAGATGTTTGTGTTCAAGTATCTCTAATTGTTCAGCAATGTATACTTTTGGTGGTGTAGTGGGAGGCTTTTGTAGAAGCTCAATCTTACACTTCAGCCACTGAAAGTGCTATTTAGAAAAAGTTTGTGTGGTCTATTAACAAATACCAAGTTATGGAATTGCAGGAGGTCTGTTTTGCAAGTACTGTGATACTAATTGCTAGATATAGCATATTCTTGCTGCTTTTCAGGATCCTTTATATTGTCTCCTGCATTATTTCTTTCAGAAGTTAATTTTTTTAACTTAATAGCTTGAAAACACTCTTATTCTGGTCATCTTGGGAGCTAATGAGAAGCAAGCTCTCTGCTTCTTTTCCGTCACCTGTAGAATTTTTGCTTTACAAAAGTCTGCTTGGTACTCTGGGGCTGAAATTTGGGACAAAATCAAAATACGGTTTTCAAACGTACAATTTCTGATTCTACCAGCTTTAAGATATTCCTTTTTGACAGCTTTTGTTGGATTCTATCACTATGAAAATTATTAGTGAAAGATTAGTTTTGCATTCCTTATTCCCAAAATGGATTTTACTCTTGGTTGTACAGCTGGAGTTCAGCATAAGAATGCAAAGAAAAATTTTCTTCTAGAGTTTGTATTTGCTATAATTGGATTTTTCACAACTTCTGTTCAAAGGAAAAGGATTTTGTTCTTGGCAATGGTAAGAAAGTTAGTGGTGAGCATATTCTCATTGTCTGTATGGTCAGATGTAATGTCCCGTATGCCAGGTCAAGACCCCAGATAGGATATCTGTATTTCAGTTTTTTCTATAGAGCAGGATGCTTTATGCAAAACTCCTAAAGCTGTGTATAAAATAGGGTGAGTCAAGCTCAAACTCTAGACAAATGTTCTGTTTTTATGGGAGAGAGGAGGCAGGCATATGCTTTTGTCAGCACCTGTAAACTGACAGTCAAATAAAACCAGTCTGACAATACATGTGCAAGAAAGGGGATTAGAAATTGCCCTGGTCAAAATGTCTTTGCAGGCAATGCTTAAAATGCCTTTTTGCAAAAAGTAGGCAATGTTGGAAACTGAACCACCTCCTCCTTCAGGAGCCAAAATGATTTTATTTATTGCTCATTCACTAAAATCTGTAAAGAAATGTTTTCAAAAGGAACCCAGAAATTTTACCATTCCTTGGTTGTGTTTCCGAAGACTTCCTGTAGTGATCGTGTTTAAATAGTAAGTCCAAATTAAATAAATGCTGAATAATACAGTGTGATTACTGAGTTACTGAAGAGATCTATATCCCCTTTTTTAGCAGTGGTTTCTACAGCTATGTTTCACCAGTACTAACATGTTTACCTGTATCAGTTTATTCTAGAAGTCTTTGTTGTTTATTTTATTTTTATGAAGTAATTTTATTTTATTAATATAAGTAATAGAAGATTTTGGCAACTGGATACACAACAGTCATGCTGTCTATTTTCTCTTCTTCGTTTATTTTTCTCTTGTTAAAGTCATCAAAATGTTGACAGCTGCATAACTCTTTTTAAAGCTTTCATATCTTGACAGATATTACAGATATTTGTCATTTTTCTTACAGTAAGTGACAGCTAAATTAGCTTTATGCTGTATTGGAGGATATCTCAGATGTAGTGAGTCCAGTCAAATTTATATTGCATTTCTTTAATGTGCAGCTGATTTTTGAGTGGTTGTTAAGGAATGAACAGCAAAGATACATGAAGAATGTGAAAATCTTGAACTAGCAGATATTCAAGGTTATATGTTCCTCTTTTATTACTTCTATCATGTTGGATAGTCTAGTTTTTCCTTCATTTTCACTTCTTATTTCAGTTAGATGTGGAGTTGAAGATCTGTGCATTAATCCTTCTTTAATGTCTGCTTCTCAGCTGAGTATTTAAGGCTGTCAGCAGACAGTGTAGGTGTTTATAGATCACAGTGGAAGCTACTCAGTGGAACAGCACTGATACAGTACCACTGCACCTACCTGCTCTATGTTTGGCTACGTACAGTTCTTCATTTGACTGACTGCAATATAGATGTATTTCAGAACGTATATGTATGGGTTTTTTTCAAAAGTTTGGGCCAAATCAAGGATGGAAAGAAAGGAAATGGAGCTACTGAATGGAAAACAAACCCTCATTGTCAAGTAGCATATTCAGTAATGTCACTGTACGTTTTTCTGCTGTGCGTACTTAAGCACAACTTTAAAAAATTGTGGCGGATCTTTAGAGTATTACACTGGTTGTCTGCAAAGATGTACTTGGCAGAAGGGAGAGAGGAAGGGGAAAAAAAGAGACAAAGCAAACTACTTGTTGCCTTTTATCCAAATCGTTTAATTACACAATTTAGTGTTTCTCACAATTGTCTGTTTAAATTGCTGTCAGAAATAGAAAATTCTATAGTATATTTTCACAGTTTAGGATGTTCAGTGTATTGCTACTGATAGCCAGACTTTCAAATTACTGTAAATGTATCAAAGATGAGTTATACGTGTTCAACACGTTAACCTATTCAGTTCTGTTACTGCTATCTCCTCTTGGGAAGAGAAGACGGCTGCATTTGGAACAAGCCCCCTGTAAGGTTAGCTTGGTGTTACTCGAAGTAGAGGTAGTTAAACCACCAGAATTATAAGTGACTGATAACAGTGTAGTAAGAAGTGGTATTTAAAGTATATTAACTCTGGCAAATTTTGGAAACCTAGAAAGGAAGATTTGTGTCTTGACGGTTCTTCAATTGTCTTTCAAATCAGGTTCGTTTCTTTCTGTTGTTGTAGTAGTGCAGCCTTCTCTGTAAAGAATTTAGGCTTAGGTGGGCTGAAGTTTAACAATACAGTTTCTCTGAGGGGACTAGCAAATCGGGTGCACTGTGTGTGTGTATGTACTATGCACCGCTTTGTGTGCTGAGTAGAGCAAAACCAAGAGTGTTGAGTGAAAAATGATTTTTGGGATTACTTTGGATACAGGCCTGGATCAGGCACAGAGTTACATCTGTTCTAAGTGAAGCTGATGCTGAAACACCTACTGACCTCTTGGAAAAGAGAGGAAGGTTTATGACAGTGCTACAGAGAATCATGTCTTCAGTAGAACGTTGCCTTATGTTCTATTTAAAGATATTTTCTTTTCTTTCAGTTCTTTTCTACAGACATAGCGGATATGTGGCAAGGAATAATATTTATTGGTACAGAATTTTTTGAGACAGTCTCTAAAGTGGAAGCAATACAGTGAATTACAGAACCTGGAATAGAGCTTTCACAGTCCCCCTGAAAAGTATGTTTGCTTTATAAAAAAGAATATAATACATAAGAATTTTCAAGGGATAGACATATGCTATAATGCTTTATCTGCTTTACTATAGGTTGGTATTTCATGTAATCCCAAATGTCAGTGGCTACAGCCAGCAATCCAAGTTATATGTAAACATGAGGATTTGATCAGTGTTTTCTTTCTTGTTCTTGAATGAGAGCTTTCCATAATCCAGAAAAATTATATAGCTTCTTTAACACTCTCTCAAAACGGTAATAAGCCTGTTCAGATTTTTATCTGTAACTTTACTTTGTGTTGAGCAGTATTTGTAATGTTGTCATATACAACACCAAAGCTCTGTTTCCTAGGCTTTAGTGATAGGATAAATATTCCCCAGGAACGTGCAGGCAGAACATGCAGATTGTTTAGCGTGGGTTAAATGCACCTATCTGGAACATAGCCATGTTAATATTACATCTTTCAGATTTGGCAGGAGCCTTAGGAGTGTAGTATTTCAATGTTGGTTTTATAGAAACTTGCTGCAGAACTAGACAGGATTAATAATGGATGAGATATATCACACTTAGTGTATGGTATTAAATTCTGGCTGTGGAAGGATGCAAACCAGATCATAACCTTGCAAGAACATTGTGTGCTACAGTAATCTTTGTAATACTATACAGTCAAATTAATGATGAATAAATGTTGAACTCTGCTTTCTGTCAGAAATAGTGCTCGTGTAGTCTCTTGTCAGTCTTTGTGCATACTGTCCAGAGTGGGTCACCAGAAAGATCATTGACATAAAAAGAGATAATAGATTAACAACACATAATAAATAAAGTGTTAGGAACTTCAATAAAGATAGGCAATTTTTTATGTTTTGGTTCTTAGGTGAGCAGCTTGAGAGCAAAGGCATGTGTATGTAAGCATGTGGGAGTGCCTCTTGACAGAACATCTCTGTTTATCAAAATTACATTAAAATAGAAAGCTGGAACAAATCCTATCCTTAGCCAGTAGTCAATTGATTCAGTATAAGCTTTCTGTTCCAGATGTGACAAAAAGAAGGCAAGGCCCCAGGGACATACCTTACAGGGCTACAGATTTTACCATTCTGGAATCTACCAATCAATAGCTTTTGTTGTGCAGGTTGTGCTTCCTTTGTATTTTTACGCTGTTTTACTGGAGATACCTGTCACCATTTATTGGTTGGGTGGATACTGTCAGTCCCCACCTTCTTTCATTCCAAGGGTTACCAGGATCTGTTCTTAGGAACCTTATCACCTTCCCTGAAGGTGTTTGATGACAGATTGAGAAGAGATGGATCTTCTCCTTCTGTATAAAGTAACAGGTCTTCTGTCACTTCCAGTTTAAGCTACCGGGGCATGTGAAACTGTTACTTTACGTTTTCTACCCTGGAAAACAAAACAAGAATGAGTAAGAGTCTTTGAAACTGCAGAGGAATGAATTTTCAAATTTGAACCACCTATTTCTCTGAATAGAAAGGTTGTAATGACAGACGGCTTTGACCAAACTGTTGCACTTCAGAGGTGAGGGAGAAAGGCTTTAAAAAAGTTGTTGGTGTAATGTCTGCATCACTACAAATCTTCACCTTGGATCACTTTTTTAGAGAGCAGAAGGCAGGAACCATAACCACAACAGTGTATTGATCTCTTTTTTTTGTAGACGCACAGATGTGGATAGCTTGTGTTGCTACAAGTCTGCTGCACAAAATGTCTTCCTCATAGCCCCATGGGGTCAAAGGATTATCTTTGGCCTTTGAAACCCCCCCCGGTAAGGCTGGTGGAGGTAAGGACAAGATTTGTGTATTTGGAAATCTGAACTGAGGCCAAGTGAACCAAGAACTTTGAAAAGCTTAGTATCCAGAAGACTGTGTGTGGTTATTCAATTCACTAATTTCCATTAAAAATGTTTGGTTTTGAAAAGTAGATCAGCCTGTGTGGAGCAGAAAAATTGTTTAAACAATATAATGATTCTCAGAAATTGTGTTTATTAGTTACTAATATCTCAAAGAGCCAATTTTCTCTTCTGGAATTCCAAGCTGGAACCGTGTAACATGGTCAAAGAAGTAGACTAGTCCTCAAACCAGGAGGAATTTAAGTAGGGTGCAAAATAATCCTATTAGGATTTCCTTTTTGAAGTGGGAATCTGAGAGTCTGAGAAGTTGTGCCTTAAATGTTTCTCTTAGGAGGGGAAAAAGTAGATAGGAGGAAAAGTTTCAGTTCTGTTCATTTATGCCTTGATCAAAATAGAGCCCAGGCTAGTAAATGCTTGAAATATGATTGTTAGAGGCTGCTCTGAATTTTTATTTGGCATTATGAAATATTTGTTTTAACTTTGAAGAGTGCATCAATTAAAAAGAAACGATGCCTCAGAGAAATGTTTACAATAAATGCCAAATGACTGAGCTGGCCTCTTGTTATTTGAAGTGTTAGCTCTGAGGCAAGGTTATAAAGTATGTTGGTGAGGAAATAGGAGGGAAAAATACCTAATTCTTGCTATCTTTACAGGTAAAAGATGTGTTTGCAGGATTGTTGTTAGGGCTGTATTTGTAGATTCCAGTCAAGCTTGAGATAGTTTTAGGGGACAATATATCTATTAAACATGCACTTTTCCCAGTGTGAAGATGGGATATTCACAATATGAGTGAAATTCAAAATATGAATGACAGTTAAAATCCAGGGAAAGTAATGCTGTTTTCCCTGTACACAGAGAAATACATTTTGTTCTTAAATACTGTAAAAAAAAAAAACCAAAAAACAAACAAAGAAACCCCCTACAAACCTACAACCCCCCCCAACACAAGTAAAAACAAAACCAACCAACCCAACTTAAAAAGAACTTAGAGTTTTCCTCTGTTTTTCCCAATTCAGAACGGATCTAAATTTCATTGAGAGGAAAAGATTGTACAAAAAGGGCAACATTAATTTCGCTTGGCTCTCCAGTTAAGAATTCCTGTTTTTATGGACTCGAACTACTTGGAAAAAGAATTAAAATAAACCATGTCACTCTTTCTGCAAGGCTTCCATGCTGTGATTGTTACAATCCAATAAAATAAGCTGCTTGCAACAGTTTTCTTTACCAAACTTTACCTGTTTACCAGGTCTTGTCTAAAAAATGTTGCTTTCTTTTTAAAGATACAGTTGCTTAGCAAGTGAAGATTCCAAAAGATGTCTTTTAATGCTGAAATGCTGTTTGCTCAGAGACTAAATGCATGTAAATATGTTGGTTTAAAGTTAGGTAATAAGATTTTGTTCAACTAGTAAATGATGGTCTGAAACTTCACTGATGTTCCTGTGGGATGGTTGCTATTGGTACATTCCTCTACATGTAATGATACCAATAAATATAAAGAGATCCTTAGACACTTTTGCTAGAGGCAAAAGATGAATCTACATGAAAGCATTTCTAGAGTCTTTATTTTTGTTGTCAGATAATGTAAAACTTTTCACGTTTGCTGGTTGGTTCATATAAAGGGAGAGTCTCTTAGCCCTCCATGATGACTTCTTTTGTCCTGACAACTAAGAGAGTTAAGACAAGTCCTGGGTTTACACGTTTGGGTACTTGCTCGTTTCAGCATGCTTGCAAAGCTTTCTTTGGTGCTGAGAATACTAATGTAACCTGGTAAGGTAAGGAGTCAGGACTGGATTTCTTTGAATGGGGTTCTACTGATGGTAGGTCTTTTTGCAATGTCTGTATACACAGAAATATGTATGAAAAATTTCTGCATGTGGAAAAATAGGAGAAAATACAGGCAGCTAGCAGAAGCACCTATGATGATATGAGTTAATATTATAGAAGATGATCTTAATAGATATCTTGTCCTTTTTTGTGATGTGGAAAGCCTCTACCTCCCACTAACCTCAGTTTGAAGTTTTGGTATCTTGATGTGTACCAGAGTTATTTGTAGTATGTCTTGGCAACTATTGTACGTAGATTTCTCAGCTAGCTTTTTGTTCTTTAATGTCTGTTTCATTGTAATTCCTTGGGTTTTTTAGGTGTTTCGGTGGGGTTTTTTGGTTGTGTTTTTTTTTGTTGTTGTTGTTGTGTGTTGGTATTTTTGTTTTGTAGGTTTTTTTTTAACAGGCTTTTTGGATAAAGTTTATTGCCTCAATTTACCTTAATTTTATAATGGTCATAGAGGTTCCTGCACCTTTGTGAGTGGGACTTGACAGCTTTGCTCCTCCTGCCTCAAATATAAAGTTGGAGGTGAAAACTTTTGAGACTGGCTTTGCTCTGCAGGAATATTTCTGTGCATCAACCAGTGTGACATAGTAGCTCACTGTCAAGTTAGGGTGAAGAATTTTGGACAACTCAACTCTTTCTATAGAACAACTGCTTTTCCTCTCTTTGTCTTTGTACACTTGTCAGAGTTCTTTTGATACCTTGTCTCGGGTCTTTTTGTTCTTGCATTGTCTCAAGCATTCCTGTCAAATGGCAGCTCTTCTCTATTTTGTTGGTATTCTCAACAGCCTGCAATTAAACTAACCCTGTACAGTCAAACAGCAACTAACTCTGAAGGGTCTAGTAGCAGTAGTCACAAATTATGACAAAACATGTCTAAAATAGAGAAGGAATATCACACAAATAGTATTGAATGCGCTGTTCTGCCAGTGTCCTGGATATCTGCCGTGGGACATCAAGTCAGAGATGCATTCTGGATGGTACTGTAGGCTCCGCAGAGGAGAAAAACGAAGGTGGAAAACAATGAAATAAAGACAGTGATGTACAGTATCTTAATATTCATGCTTCTGTGTATCTTAATGTTGTTCAGTACTAACAAAATAGCTGCAAAAATACATTTCAGAGCTTAGCAAATGAGATGCTTGTGCAGCTTCATGTACCTTCAACTTCCATAGCATACAGTTGCAGGCAAAAGCCATGTTGTTCTACAGGAATAACACTGTCCACTTTGACAATCTCTACTTCCTTCTCCCTCACTTTCAGTCTTCTCTACAGAAGTGACTGTGGCTGTAATCTGAATTTTTTCTAGTTTTTTGTTTTGTTTTGTTTTTCCTCCTTGATGTGCACAATCCAATTCTAACTTTCCAGACAATCCTTAGGCCTTAGGTCTTTCTATGGTTAGGGAATATTCTGGTCTTGAGGGTATAAGTAGGTTTTGAGTTCTAGGTTGGAGTATATGTGTTAGGACCTTTTACGTGGAACAATTCTAGACCACTGGAAAACAACTCTGGAAAGGAAGTTAATGATCTGAGATTATTTGGTGACTTATGCTCACCATGACATTTTACTCCTGCAGGCTTACTGACTTAGGGATTGAGGATCCATCTATTTAATGAATATTCGGTGGTTTCTCTGCGTGGACAGTGTGTTTGAGTTATGTTAATTCTCCTAGCTCAATATAACTGGAAATTACTGTTGGGCCAAGCACAGCATGTTTTGTATGGGCAGGCTACATTTATATGTAGTCTAGGCTCCTCCTTCTTTGGTCATTAATGAAAAGTTTAATACAAATCATATCTTCTTGAGCACAGGATTTGCAGCTGATGACATGGTGTATTTGGAGTGTGCTACAAAAACAGGAACAGTCATAAGAATCCATTTCATTTTTTCACAAGGAATGGGATGAAGTAGATGATTTGCTCATTTCCAGCTCTTTATATCTGTCTTTCCCATGCTATAATTTTTTTTTATTCCTGTGGTTTTACATATTCTTTCTATTTTGAGATTTGTGACTGGTTTTATGAATATATTATTGATGTGAACAAGTAAAATCTTAGATGTAGATGAAATTTTTATGAACAGAAATCAAGGACTAAATAAACAGAGAAATTGATAACACCTGTTGCTTTACTTGGGTGGCTTTCTGTGTTGTTGTGTAACTTCCCACAGTTTAATGCATGACATTAAGGGCATCAGCATAAATAAAATAGCATCATGTACATCAGTGCTTCCAGTAGTTAAAAAACCCCACTAGCTTAATGTTTTATACCTTAATTGTGATCAAAGTTATATTTGGCAAAATATCTAAACTATCAGAATGGCACCTTCTCCGTGGTTATGCGGAAAATGGGACATTGTCAAATAATCCTGGAAGTAAACAGAAAATCTTTTGGTTGACTGCATTGTATTATGTTACTATATTCTGTATTATGTTCAAGATGAAGACATACAGTCTCATACCAAAGGTCTCAAAATATATAAACCAAACAAAAATGCTAGGTTTCATAAGCAACATAATGCCACTCATAACTGTGGGATAGGACGATTCATTTTCAGAAATTGTGCATGCTAAAAATGATTGTATCAAGTATTTATTGTTTATGATAATTTGGAACAAGTGGGTGGATTTTTTTTTTTGTATTTTGTTTCTCAAGTGTCTTCATTGTTCTCTTTTCAGAGGAGAGTAAAGAGCATGAAATTTGCTGTGAACTTCACAAATACATTTCTGTTGTTGCTTTATCTTGGTTTGTTGGTTTGCTGGTCTTTCATCAAAGAATTTACTTCTCTAGCAATAGGACAAGGGGAATGTTTTTAAACTTGAGCAGGGTAGGTTTAGATTAGACGTTAGGAAAAAGTTCTTTACTATGAGGCTGCAGAGGCTGGAACAGGTTGCCCAGAGACGTAGAGGAGGCCCCATCCCTGCAGATATTCAAGGTCAGGCCTCACGAAGCTCTGAGCAACCTGATCAAGTTAAAGATGCCCCTGTTTACTGGACGGGGGACTGAACTAAATGACCTTTAAAGGTCCCTTCCAAACTAACATACTGTATGAGTTTTATTATTCTTTTGTCCAATTCTGATGCTGGAACATCTTACTCTATTGAGGAGCTATAAATCTTCCTCTACTTGAAGTTGGGAATACTTTTCTATGTTTTCTTTCCAGGTAAAAATAATGATGTGTTAAACGGCACAGAACATGACAATACATAAAATTAAGAATTTTACTAGCATGTTCACCAGAGTTGACATACATTAGGTTATAAAGGACAGTACCACTTCATCTCTGTAAGTGACTTTTGTCTTTAAATACTGTTTTTAATGATGACAAAGAATTATCTGGGGATTTATAAGGCAAATACATCATGTAGAAGTCTTACTTAGGGATTGAGTTTTTTGTGCAGTTTTGTTTATCTATTTGCCTGATTTTATTTTTGTTTTAAAACTGAGTGTCTGAGTATCATAGGAAGCAAATTTCTGCAGAAAAAAAATGAAGGGGGGGGCCTGGAGGTAAAAATAAACCAAGCAGAATTAAGTACTCCTTTTAGACTGTGCTTTTATATTTCAACTGCCAACTCTTTAGAAAGCTTACTGTTGGGTACAACTTGCATTTCATATGCTTGATTCTTCTAATGTTAATAGTACACTCCATCTTAAATCCCAATGTGTTGAAGGGATTATCCCTATTGTGTCTTCGCACTAATCATGGCTGTAGTTTTGTACTTTATGTAGGCATGCGCAACCATATGCTGCTTTAGTGCAAAACTTGCCGTCCAGAAAAATAATTTTTCTGTGCCGCTAAGAAGAGTTGCTCCTAAAATATCTCTTGGGCTTGGATATAAATGTCTTTAAATTAATTAGGAAATAGCTATTTTATTTTTTTTAATATAAAGCCAGGTTTTTATCATGATAATGTATCATTGCAAGGATGATTGCAATCATAATTTCCATCCATAAGTTACAAATAGAGATCTCTTGTGATTGCTCCTTCTTTATAGATCTGAATTATCTACCATTCTGTCGGTCTAGCTATTTCCATATGAATATCTGAACTCATTAGAACAATATCCAAAGCATGGTATGCTGCATTATTGTGCTCTTTAATAAGCGCCTGGGTTGTCTCTCACAGCAATGCTATAGGCTGGCTTTCTGTTTTTTGCAGATCGCTGCCATTGTTTGCTGAGTGCCCATGTGGGAGCACTTTTTGTGATCTAGTGCTTTTGCTTGTGTAATACTGATTCAGAAAAACAGCCGGCTTAAAGGGAGACATTAATTAGGCGCAAAGAAGGCGTTATTCCATGTTTCGGAGGGTGGGGGGGTACAGCAAATAAATTATCTTCTATTTGTGCAATGTTTTATGGTTGTCAGCTGTCTGTTGCCAAAGAAGCCCAGTGGAGTTAAATACTTGTGACACCTTGCCCAGTCAAGGTATAGTAAAAGCCTGTTATGGAACTCTCTTTGTGACAACCTGTGCTAGTTTATATTAGCTTAACCAATCACTTTTTTCTGTGCTTGGCAAAATTTGTTAAATTAATTCGGTTGCAATTAGCAGATTTATGGGAAAGTACCCTGTTATCCTTTAATTGGAGAGCATAAAACTACAAACTGAATCTGCTGGTTCTATTTGTGTAATAGGCAATCTATCTACGACAAGGTTTGATCGATGGAGTCGTATGATGCCCTTGCCTTGTTTTATATTGGCTGTCAGCTCTTAACTGGGACTGAAGTATCTGGGTAACAAAAATTGATATAATGACTTAATGCGCCTTATTCTCTTTGAGCTACATCAGTTTAGAGCACTTCTGAGAGAAAAATGTCTGGAAAATATCAGGGAGTCATTTATCAACCTGTTTTCATTAGCATACTGCCTAGCACTGGCAAGGATTTGAATAAAAAAAAGCAGGATGGTACAATTTATTTCAGGTCTCATATTTCTTGGATGAAAGGAGACTTCTAATAAATGGAAAATATAGAAAGATGCATTTCTTGCTGATTTTTCCTAAATAAAAGCTGTGCAAAAGCCAATCTTCAGTTTGATTGATAATAACACAGGAAGTGTACATGTATGAGGATAGCCAGGATATTAGCAGCAGTATTCCTTTACTAGGTTTTGTTAATTTGCCTGAGGTATACTGCAGAATAAACCCCATGTCCTATATGTGTAGCTATGAAAATTTGTGTGTGGGAGTGGTAGGGGGTTGTCACCATAGAGGGCTTTACAAAACCGTAAGATTTGATCTCTTTAAAGATAAAGCTGTTAAGCTATTCAAGAGTCTGCTGAAAGTGAAGTGAAATAGGTACTGATCAAAATGTTTGTGTAGTGGGCAAAATGTGTGCACTGTATCGAGTCATTTGTCCTACCTACTCTATGATGCTAACCAGAAGAGGTGGTAATAATTGAAAAGCAGTTGTGTGCAAGAAAGTCCTTTTTTGCATGAAATTTTTATGCATCAGTCAGACTGCATACAGTGTGCCTAATGTATAAAATAAATTGGTGCATAAATCAGATTATGAGCAGCGCATAGGCAAGTCTGCATATGCACCCAGGAATCAAATCCAGGCATGGGAAATTCTCATTTTAACCTCTAGCATGAGGATTTATCAGGTGGCAGTTGCATGCTTAATTTTCTATAATAAAAATAAAACATGACGGGGGCCGACTCCTCTCCAATGCAGCCTGAATGCAGTGGATTATGGGAAGGCCCTGAGAATTAAGGACTGGTGGACATGCACAGCATTATCTTGTGACCCTTTCTATAGCTTCTAATTATGTCAAGGATTTGGAATGCCAGTCAATAGGAAGTGATTTATGATTGGTATAAGCAATTGCACGTGGCTTCACATTGATCAGTATGTAGATTCCCTGACATAAGAAGTTATTATCTCTGACAGATACTTGTCTAACTGCTAATTGGATTGCACATTTTTCCATCAGTATTATCAAACTACCACCAAATATAGACCATAACTTTGTTGCTCTTTGCATGTGGAAATAAAACTATGATGAACAGCAAGTGTCAGTGTATAGGTTGTCTGACAGTAACCGCTATTTATCAATGCAACTTGTGCTTGCTATAAGATGACAATATCACCCAGTGTTGCCATGACAATCAAAATGAGTGTTGGGTCCATGATATTTTCTACAACTCGGTAGAAAATCTATTAAATCTAAGTTATCTATTGCTTGTTACCCTGCAAACTGACTCCAGAATTGCAGTGCTGGTGCTCTGCTAAGGGAGGCTTTGTGCTATACAGATGCTACTCCTTTAAGCCTCAATTTCCCCCACCCCCCCCATTATTCTGATTACATGGTCCAAAAGCATTAGTATTTGTATGCAGCACATTTTTACCTTTCAGTTTTTGCTTAAAAATGAATTATTTTTGGTGTCCATTTGCTCAAATGCTTGTAGGACTTGCCACTCCATCCGGTGTTAATAAATGTTAACCATAATGTTAAAAGCTATCTGTTTCAGGCATACTGCCTAATTTGTGATGATCCTTTGACTTAACTACCTGTTGAAGCTTTCCTTAATAAGCCATGATATCTTTGAATAGGAGATACACAATACTGAGCATAACAAAGCTATTTTGTATTTTCTTTGTACTTGTAGAAGTGTGTACTTCACACTTGCTCTCTGTACTTTTTCTCTGATGTATAATAACCCAAAAGAAAGGTTTTTATCTGCATGAAGTCTTTGTGCTTGAGCATAGCTGGTTCCATTCTGCAGTGTGCCTGAACCTGTTCAGTAATTCAATGTTCTTGTAATTCTACTTAACATCCTTAACAAGAAGCTATACAACTATACATCCTTCCTAGGATAAGTCTGCGTTAAATTCATGTTTGTTGGTGAGTGAACAGTGCAGACCCTGGCACGGCTGCTGGAATACAATTTGTAATATACCCTACAGGAGGAGGACCTCTAAGAAACAGTAGGTCTGTTTTGGACTGTACTCCATGGGTCCAAGTCTCTCTCTGCTGCCTCCCTCCATATCCCTTTTGGTTTTGGATTAATGTGGAGAACCCCCTCAAAAATAGAAATGTGCTGAAATCTAATGTTTTTGTACGTAATGCTTTCAAAAATCTAAATATTAGTATTTTTAAAATTTCGTTTGGTACACAGTTTCTGATATTTTCAGTATAGAATAGTCTTATACGTGGCAATTACTTTATTTCATTTTTTCAAGGCTTATTACAGCCTTCAGGAAATTTTATAGATTTCTGAATCCCCACCTTGCAGGACGAAGTATCAAACTAAACATGGTGTTGAATGTAGAATTTCAGTCACTCTATATCTAGTCGCACTACTGTATAAACACTTTTTTTTTCTAAACATCATTTCCATAAAATAAGCAGATGCTACATCTATTGTATCACATTCCTTTTTTGTTTTTAATAAACTTATTACAAGTTTCTAGATAATGTGACAGCAAATACAGGAGATGAAGACTTTTTGGATGTCTCAGAATAACAGCAATTAGAATCCCAGGTTTTGTGTTCTTGGTATTTTCACACATGTACAGCTAATTAAACAAGGGAGACTAGCCTTGGCCTTTAATTTACAGCAAAAGATATCCTTGTGCCTGTTTGGAGAGAAAGTCAGCATGATGTGCTTTGTATGTCATCTGGTACGTAAGTGCTCATCTACATAGTGTTTCATTAGAATAATTTCCTCTTTTACAGTTATAAAAAAACAAACAACAGAACAGAAAAAACCCCACAAATCCAAAATCCAAATCAAAAAGTCCCAAACCACAAAAGAACTGAAGAACGCCACACCAAAAACTTCTTTGAAAATATTTTAGATGTCACTTTCTGTTGTTACCATATCAGCTTTTGTTTGTTTAATTATTTTAAATGTTTTCAAACTGTGGTATGTTGTCTAATACTTCTGGTAGATCACAAGCCACAGGTTTTTTTTGTTTTTCTTTTTTTTTTTTCCTGACTGGCAATGTTCCAGTGGAGGGCTCAGTACAGAGCATTATATACCTAAAATTCATGTAATTTTGGATGAAGGTTATGGAGTGCATAAAGATGGGACAAAATGCAAGAGACATGCGTAGAACAATTGCTTTCCAGATTTAATGAAGCACCACTTATCTGAGATTTTCCAAGTGCTTTTTTAGAATGATGGATTAAGCTTTCAGAGTGAACCTACCAGTTAGTGGAAATTATTATTGCACTGTTTTTTTTCTGTAGACCAAACAAACAGAGGTACTGAAAAGCTGAGACTAGAAGTAAAAGGAAGAGCAGGATTATAGTTCAGAGGTGCTGACTTGGGGTTAGGTATTAGTCAGTGGAGTATTAGTTATAGGCATAGTTTTTCGTTTTATGTCTGAACTTTTTGTGTGCAGTTTGAGATTAGAGTCCTAGATGTAGTGCATAAATTTGTTCTGCAGTTCATGTGTGTATCTCTGGTTGTGTATGTATTGAACACATGTAGTGTACAACAAGAACTATGGAAAAAAAATGTTTCTAAAAATGAAATTATGGGGGGCAGAGGAACTTCAATCCCTTTATGTATTGGCACTTGTGGCGAGAGTTTAGAATACTTTGAGTGGGTGAGGCCTTTATCCAGAACATGTCTGATTTTAGGCTGAAACATCTAAAAAAACCCCACTTAGATAATCAGAGTATTTGATTTAAAAATGAATAAAAGAAACCTGGTTTTAGTCACACTAGACAGTAGGCAAACTAGGGACAAAGAAAACCCTTTGCAAGTATAATACTTATTAGAGTTTCCTAACTAAGTCAAAATACCAGCTTTTCATTGTTCTCCCTTTTCTAATTAAGTTATGGCTGATATCCAACACACAAATACATTAACTGATTTGAATTTGAACTCTTGATTCTGACTAAGATGCTTTCCTGGTTACTTTGCACATGGAATAAAACACTGTACAGCATCCTTTTTTTTTTTTTTTTTTCCGTCACTCCCACCATCTTTTTATTGTATGAAATCATCCCTCTTGCTAAAGGACTGGGTATCCATGTGAGGCCATTGCTGATCAAGGTTTGGGTATTGTGGAGCATATGATTTCCGAAAGTAATGACTACTTTGGGGTTTCTACTGTCTGAAGCAATGTAGAAAAGTGTATTTTTCTAGAATGCTTCAGTTTGCCAGTTTTTTTGAGAGGTCTATCTTGATAATCTAAGAATAAATGTGACCTAGCAAAATACAGTTTCTGTTGGCACATATAAAAGCAGGTCTGCTCCATTTTTAATCAAAGATATTTCATTTCTTTCTGTTTTTATGGTATGAATTCCTATTTTTATTTTTACGTATGAACAACTAACACTATAGAAGAGCTGAGAAATCTATGTCTGTAAATACAGAATTACTAAACAACTTGTATGAGTTGAACATTGCTTTTATTTTAGGCAGTGAAGCAAAAGGCTCCGGTATTTTAGAGGAGGCCTGTGGAGATAAAGCAAATTTTGTTCCTTGTAAACTTGACACAGATATTCATGAGAAGCATGAAGCCTTTTAGTACCAGCTACTACAGAAGATCAGAGTGGATTCAAAAGCCATAATTGCTATTCTTTGTACTTATTCTTTCTTAATGAAAGAGAAGGGTCATAATATGTTAGTTTGTGGGTCCTTTAAAGTACATTTGGAAAAGGATTATGTTGAGCTCATTGAGGATCTAATGGAAGTGTCTGTTAGTCCTTTGACAGAACAGTGACAAGAAAGATTGAGGTAGCAGAAAACATCTTGGGGTAAATATCTTAGCAGAAAATATCTTGGGGCAAAGTTGATTTAAAGACTATTAAATGTATCTTAGGTGTGAGAAAGCATTGTATTTGCTTATTGGAATTGAGAACTAGGAACAAGAGAGAGTCACATGACATTAAAATAGATACTGGTTGCACAGAGTTCGTCTTACTAATGGAGCTGTTTAGAATGTTTTCCATTAATAAATACATTTTTAGCTGACTGGCATACCAGAACATATAATGGTGTTTCACAGTGGAACAAAATTTCAAAAGAGCATGTGTTAATGCGCTTGTAACACAAAGATGAACAAACTGAAACCTGTTTGATATCTATTAAGACATCTCACTTGTTAGTGCCTAGATACATAAGCTACATAGTAAACTTCGCAGGTCTTCGAAGCATTTTGATAAAGCCTCTGATGAATGGCGTCTGAGAATTGCAAGTGCTGTGGTATTCAACAGTTTATAAAAATACCTGGGAGAAGGGGAGTAGGGGTGGGGAGGGGGGGTTGAAATTATGAAATTTATACCAGTGGTTTAGAAATTACTGTACCTACGTCAATTTTTTTCACTTTTCTTCCTTGTCAGACTTCACCTGCACTAAATCTCTTATCTTTCTGGAAAATATATACACAGTAGTGAGAGTATAAACACATCATTACACTTTCATAACAGATAAGCTTGCTCTGTTGGAGTGTAAACTCATTTTTCTTTAGGTGACCTTTAAATAGTATTGGGCTATTGGATAGGATTTAAATCAATAATTTTGTCTAAACAAAATACAATGTTGCTGGGTTTTTTTTTTCTTTATCATTTAACCGGTTCTTTAAACTATCAAGGAATAATGGATTTCTGTGTGTTATGTTCTATGAGAAAACAATCTAAAATTCACTTAACCAGTCTGAAAAAGAGAAAAAAAAATCTCTGCTGTTGTTAGTTCTTAGTTTTTGTTTGAAAAATGTTGAAACAGCAGGATAACATACAGTGTTACTATAATTAGCGACTTAATGCATTTTCTGCATTCACATTGTAAAAAACCAGTGTCCCAGGTGTGAGAAGGTTAAAATGAGAAGTACCCAGTAGTTATGAAGCAGCAATAATGAGTTTCCTTCTACTTACCATGGATTTGTGTGATATACAACTTGCAATTAAGCATGGCTTGGTGATTCAGTGATTAATGTATATACGACTCCTAAAGGAGCAGCACAGGCCTCCCGTCACATCCTTCATGATGTTTACAGCTGGGTACCTATTAACAGGAAGATGGAAAGGGCCATTTACAATTCAGTAACCTTTATGACAGTGAACTCTTTAATCAGCATTTTATTTCCTTTGTAACACTTTAGTCATCTACAAATGTCAGAATAAAATAGGGCTATGAAATATTTAGGATCGGCATGTGCAAATTGACTTCCTTGATTTAAGCTGCTGTGTCTTTTCATTTTGTTGTTTTGGGAGCTTTTACTTTTATTGAAAGACAATTTATAACTAAATGCTCCCAGTAGTGACTGGCATTAGGGCTGGAGAAATTATAGAAATCCATGTTCTTGTTCTGTAAAATGTTGATGGTTGCTGTGTTGGGTAATAATTTATTCAAATAAAAACATTAGCAGCAGGGTTCACGTTGCAGAATACCGTTTCAGTACAAATGCAACAGACTTGGTGAGTTTTTGACAAAATATCCCGACATACTCATGGAAGTAATTAAGTATAAAGCGTATCCTAAAATAATTTGTCATTTTTGTGTACCTGTGTGCATGAAACATGCAGAGTGTTTCTTTATTTTCTCTCCAACTGCCCCAGTAATTGTCTAGGGCTTTGTGTGATGGCAATCATCACGCTTTAGCACCAGGAAGAAGTATTGTCCCTGACTAAGTGAGCTGCGATGGAAATACAAATCCTTCTAACCAACTTTTTTTGTTCATACTTTTATATTTAGGTTGTGTACACATTAGAAACTGGGATATATAAAAATCTTGTCATAATATTTAATTCTCGATATCTAGAATACTTCAAGTCAAGGCATGGCAGAGACAATTGGAATTGTAATGATTTTGGAATCGGCAAGCTTGGAAGGGGCTTGGAGTCCTGAAAGGACAGGACTCTTTCCCCTTGGGGATACTGGGGACTTTTGACCTAGTCCTGAACTGTATTTAAACCATTGCAGTAATGCTGGTAGAGCTTGCATTGTTAAGCCCAGCATGATTTTAGATGATTTGCCTGCTGCCGTGTTGTAAAACACTGACCCTGGTGACTGGAACTGTGCTTCCAGGGTTATTTGTAATTTCATAACACAGCTGCAGATTGGTAACAATGGAGGTAACTTCCCATTTTGCAGGTGTTAATGAGGTTTAATGCTTATGGGAGATGAAGGTTTCTGTCTGCTGGTCTGTGAGTAGGAGCTGTGTCCTAGCCTGAACATATCTGCTTTTTCTCTGTATTGGTAGTGACCTTGTGCATTGTGGTTGATTTAAAAAAAAGGGGGAAGGGGGGAGCCTTGTTAAGAGCATTAAAGATGTGAAAGGTTTAACAGGATAGTGTTTAGCTGTTTTAAATCCAGACTTTTTCTCACTGAAGTGTATTGCTTGGAGAAAATGGTTAAAGAAGGCCATGTTTAAGCTGCATGAACTCATAGATGTAATTCTGGAGTATGGTGATGTTCAGACCTGGTTTATGTATCTTCATCATGACTTTACCTAAACTTGCTGATGTTAAGAAAAAGACATAAAGACTAAGCCAAATGGGTATTTCGTTGAGTTTGGAATCATGAAAACTAAAGAAAATAATCAATTTTTTCCCTAGTATTGTGTATTAGAGAAAGTATAATTGAGATTTGAATGAGATAATAAAAGGTGAACGTTTGTGAGTGTGCAGCATTTGGTGGGGAGGGAGGGAAGGCAGTGTATGTTTTTACAGTCAGCTTGATGCAAAATGGAGACGTACCCCAGATATGACTCTGAAGTTGATATAAATCTGGGAGAAAAGTGCTTGGGAAGGAGAGACAAGCAAGTTGGTAAATATATACATTAAAATTGGGGTTCTGTGTCCCTCATTGAGCCATGAAGGGGAGGGAGTGCTTGTCAAGCCAGAAAATGGCTGAGTGGTGATAGTTGCCACTTTTGGCAGGCAGTGGTGGGATATGTCTGCAAGCTTGGCTAGCTGTGTGAAACTGGTGTGTGCACTGGGTCCACAGATATGAGCATTGTGATACATTAATATATCTGCTTTTCCCATTTGTCATTAAAATATTGTATAATATTCTCTTGCTTCAGTTAAAAGGTCCCTTTTCTTGGCACATAGTTGATATAACTAAAGGGCCTGAATTCTGCATGTAAACCTGCTGGATTGCCTGTTCCTAGAAATAGTATAGATGCAACAAGAGTTAGTTTGGCACAGCTTTTAAAATTATATATTTTTAGGAACATAAGACTTAATTTTGCATATGCGGTATTTAAAAAGAGCCAGTAAGCAAACATAATTGATAAAATTAGAGTGGGGAAAAAAAAATGCCAAATAGAGGTGTTCCAAGGAAGGCTGTATTGGCCATCTTTGTAGAGGGATGTCATGTAATGTATATTATTTCTTTAAAAATTAAGTAAGAAAGTGAGCAAGAGCCTTAAATAGAGACAAAATTATAAACAGGTGGAGGCAGCAATTTGAGAACTGGTGCACTGAATTCGGTGCTGTCTGTATTGGTTGACAATGCAACTGCAAGTTTAAATGATGGAGAAAAAGTGGATGTAAACGTGGTATGCTCTGTTGCCATGAGTACTCCAAAAAGAAATCAGTGTAGTCTAACATTTTATCATCCTCAAAAGAAAAGATTCATGTTAGGTAGAAGAAAACTAGTGTGATATGCAGTGATGGGCTCAGGCTATCTTGTATGCGTGTGTGTTTTATGCATGGTGGGCCAGCAGAGATAAATAAGGAGATCTCTCTGCAGTATTAGTTTTGGTACTGACTCTTCATTTTTTGTAGTATCCTTTCTGTGAAGAACTTAAATATGTTCAAAGTGTTAAAAGTATTTTAAAGAGTTAGATACAGGAAATAACTCTTATTAAAAAGGACAAAATAGACACACAGGTTTCTTTTTTTCAAGGTTTGTGTCTTTGACTTTGGGGTTTGGGGGGAAGGAGTAGTGACATGCCACTTTGAGGGTACAGCTATCCTACTTGGTGATAATGCAGGAAGTAAACATGTAGTGAAGTGCCTGGTGTGTAGCCAGAGAAAGGAAACTGGAAGTTAATGCTACCAGTTTCAACTCTTTGGGGCCTTAGCTGGAGACTTCAGAGGGGTTCTGCAAGTCTCTTGCAGCTTCACAGCTGTGAAATGTTGCCATACTTTTGCTAGGATTACTTAAATATTTATCCTTTCTTGCTACTTGACCTTTCCTGCTTGGTTCTAGTTCCTGTGGCCAGCTTGCTTTGTGTTTCATGAGCTCAGTAAACCGTGGCCTTCAATTCCCTTGTTCTAGTATTTTCACTTAAGACCAGGAGTGATGAGCAAAAGGTTTCAGGCTCAATCCTTGAGCAAAGGGCCGCTGTGACAGGGATTATTATTTATTTGTCATCTTGGATGTAATAAGCTGTAGGTACAGCATCGAGAGCCCTTGATTTATTGCGCTGTCGACTGCCACTAGCAGGACGTCTGCTGTACCATGCAGGATGAATACCACACTGTCAGCTCTGTCGATCTGTCTCTGCCATTGCGCTCTCTCTCATAACACATTCCCATTTCATGCCAGAATACATAAACAATCTTTCATTATTTTGATGCCTTTTTCATATTTGTTCTTTACAGAACATAAAGTTTGAATTTATGGGTTTCCTTTACATTATTTCAACACACTCCACCATTTTCCGGGTTTGTGGTTTAACTCTCAGAAATTGGCTGCCAGGTGATTTAGTTATTTTGGCTTTCTAGTTTTATAGTTATTTAATATCATAGTGCCAGATACTGAGAAAATGTAGTGTATAGCAGGTATGGGATTTGCAGTCAGACTCTGTCATCAGCAAAACATGGCCATGGGGACACAATGTGGAAATTAAAAGCTAGGCATGCAGAGCAGGAAATACTCCTTCCAACCTTGTTTTTTAATTTATTTAAATACTTCTCCAAAACATTTTTCCTTAGATGCTCTTATGAATGTAGTGGAGACCTGTTTAATTGGAAAAGAATGTGTGAATAGTGATCAAACCATTTCCCTCGAATAATTGCAATTAAGGGAATTTCTAATTTGTTGGAAGAAACATTGCTTCAATTCTTCTCCTGTACTTGTAGCTGGGGGAAGGGAAGGAAATACTGTCCAGAACATTGTCTGCTTCATACTATGCATTCTTCATACCTTACAGATGTGATCTACATCTGTTTATATCTTCTAATTTTGTTCACCTAAGGGTTTTGGTTTGTTTTAGATCTTGCTTTTTTTTTTTTTAAATACTTTGAAGCATACTATTCATTGAACTCATGAGCAATGACTTTCATTTCCTAAATGAGTGAAATTAAATGTCACTGTAAATACAGCAAGTCAAATATGAATATATGTCAAAATACTTAAAAATGTGTTATAAAAAAGGGTTATGAGTGGTATTAAAAAAATTATTGCAAACTGCGCAGAGCATGAAGCAGAAAATAGTGTTCCTGCCTGTACCAGGCATACATAACTTTGGTTGTGTGAACAGCCCTTTTAGTTGTGGGTGCAAAATTAAACTGTTAGTCTTTAGGGATAGGGTGGGAGGTGGGGTGGGCAAAGTAAAGTGCCATCTAACCTGCTTTGTGCAGTACGCAACAGAATAAGGGTCTCTTTCTAACTGGTGCTACAGATGCTACAAATTATTTACCATGATCAGTAATGCTCTTTAAAGTTACTTATGTAGGCAAACATTTTTAAGTTAGCAATCCGTAATTATTTTGTGATATTACTCTGTGTTTTCTCAATGGGATATATTTGTATCTAATAAAGACCTGATCATTGCTGTGTTTGTGTGCAAAGTTTGTGTTCAAGAGGCAAGATGAACAATTACTCTAAAATTTTCTTCAGTTGAATAAAATAGGACTGGGTTTTGTCTTCAGTGAAAACATCCTAATGCTTTTTTATAGGTGTGGGTTTTTTTGTTTGTGGTGGGTTTGTTGTTTTCCCTTTTCCTAGGAGAGAAAGCATGCTGTGCCACTGATACTGTATCTGGTAAGAGGAAACTTGTTTTAATTGGCTGTGAAAATAGGCATATTTCTCTAGGATGCTAACAAATGTGGATTTCACTGTATAAATGCATGATAATAATTGTCAGTTCTTCCTCCTCAATACAGTCTACATTAGGACAGCTGGGAATATGCTTAGCTCACATTACATAGCGAAGATTTGTTCTAGCTGCAAAGAAACCGGAGTTAATTAATATGAGAAATTTGTTTTGTGTCCCTGGTAAAAAAGGCTGTGCAGGTTGGTGTTGTCAGCAAAAGCTGCTTGTCACTTTGACCTGCTCTGTTAAGTGTTTGATGTGTTTTCTCAGAGTAATCTGTGAATAACATTACATCCAACCAGCAGAGAAACAGAGGGAGCGATAGCAGAATTAATATCTGGAAGCGTTGATAATTATATATCAGAATCTAATTTTTAGCACAGAAAATGTGTTAATGACAGAGAAGAAAACAAAAACCACTAGCTTCTCCCAGCAGGATCCAAAGTGTCATTTATTATTTCTCAGCTGGATATCTATCAAGTTTATGGGTTAATTTTTCTGTAGACTGTTATTTATGGGTTTTTGTTTGTTTTCAGCCATCATTACTAACAATACGGTTAATAGCAATCATTTGTTATCCGGCACCAGCGGTGATGCTTCAGATGCGAGCAGTGAACTGAGAATACTCATTTGGTAGCTGAATAAGGCTTTGACAGGGCCCATTTATAACAAGCTCATTCCATAATGTCCAGCCTATTAATAAAATTTTGTTGCTGTCTAATTAGAGATGTCTGATGTGTATAGTAGTACAGCAAAGAAGACTTTCTTCTGCTGCTTTTCAGTTCTGCTGTATCATACCTGAAACATATGAGACCAATGGTTCAGGAAATAAAAGTGGGGTGTTCCTCTGGGATTCTCTCCTAGCAAGTGAAATGAAATAAAGTTATATGGCAGGAAGGAAGACTGGTCACAAATATAGGCATGCTGGGAGAAGATCATCATTTTCATTAGCTAAGATCGCCTGCAAGTCTCTTGATTTTTATTTTACTTTTTTAAAATTCTTCTTTTCTGTCTTCTTTTGTGTATTTTCTTTTATTGGCTTAATGTTCAAGTTTTATCCAAAAACAAAGTAAAAGTAAATTATATATGTGAAATAATTAAGCATAAATATGCAGACAGAATGATTCTTACGTGTGTCAGTATGTCTTTGAGGAAAGAATGGTTTAATGCCTGAGGGGAAGGGGTTTGATGAGAGAAAAAAGCCTGGACCTGTTTGTTAGTTTTTTGGGTTTTTTTTTTTCTTCTTCTTTCTATGTCTCTGAGAAGTACGGGATCAGCAACATTTTCTGAACTTGGCAGCAAGGGCGTAGTTAGTAGTATAATTTGGACTGAAAACTAAGCCTCTTCTAGCCCAGCAACTCCAGAGTATTTGGAGTGCATTGTATAGCTGATGTAGCGATCATCTGTTCATGCTAATAGAATCTTTCTTTCAAACTTATCAAAATATTTCATTAGCAGTGAACTAAATAGTATTATCACAAAGTTGTGAGTGAGCAGTTTGTAAACCGAAACATAATTAGGCAAAAAGATTTATACAAGATCATGGAAATGGTTTGTAGTTCCTTAGTGAGTGATATTTATGCCAGCTTTGTATTTCTGTTCCTAAAATGACCTGTCAGAAGCATTCCTGTTCCAGTTCAGTTTTACAGGTAGAGTCAAATATATGATAATGATGAAAATGAGTTAATTTCCATTTAATAAAATGCGTTTACTTGCTTAACTGCTGATTGAGTGATAAGATATACACTTCCACCCTGCTTGCACTTTGCAGTGCACAAATGGAATGTTTAAAAAACTTTTGTCATTTGTAGCTCTTGCAGAGTTGATTTTTCTTTTTTTTTGAAACAGAACCATTTTTTAGCAAGTATCTTGATACTAATTAAAAGAAAAATAGTAATAGGAGTTATTGTGTGCTTGAAATATTGCACTTCTGAATTGAGAAAAGGAAACGGGGAAAACACTGAAAAATGATTTAATATACTTTCACTGCTAGGTAGCAATTTGTTTCCTTAGTAATCTTTTATGTTTTTCCAGTTGAAATTTAAATCTTTGTAAATTACCTTTTGAATAAAACCACATCTGGCTTTGGTGTGTTATTTTCCCAGAATGTTGCTTTTAAGACAGCATGTTTTATGCAAGAAAATTATATGAGATTTTTAACTTAAAGTTACCTTTAAACTGCTGTATGGATTTCAGCTGGCAGAGGATCTGTATAAGCTGGTGAGGGGTTTTTTTCCTAAACTGCTCTTGACGTAGAGCTTATCAACCCTTAATTAGTGATACATTTTCTCCTTGTGATTTCTATTGATGTTTTGTGGAGCTGAAGATGAATTGAGCCTCAACCTGACTGGAGTACGAATTGTTTTAGAAAATTCAGCAAACATCTCTCTCTCTCCCTCCCCCTCTCTCTGTCTCTCTCTGTCCCCCACCCCTCTGTCTGTCTCTCTCTTTCTCTGTTTCTCCCGATAGGAAAGGTGAAAAGCTGCACGATAGAAATCAGGTTCAGTATTAGTGGTTTTGCTTGCCTGTGCAATAGAAAACGACAAGCGTCAGGGCCTCAGTCAGCAGATCAGGGAGACGCAGATGGGAGGCGAAAAGCTCCCTCGTGGCAGAAGCCTTGCTTGGATGTGATTGTGAGAGCCAGGATGAAGTCAGCACTGACAAAGTGTGTGGATTGATGGATGGACAAAGCTGGGAACTGGATGTGAGAATGGATGAGGGCAGAGGGGGAATTTAACACAGACAAACAGAATGAAAGACAGAGAGGAATTGCCTGCTAAAGTATTCCAGCACTTGGAGCCCACAGCAATTTACTTACTGCTAACTGAACGCAGGAGGGTTCTTTGCATCTTTGCAGATTTTCTTAAAATATATGAAGAAACCAAGCAGCAGAAGTAGCTAACGAATTCCTGTTAGGGTTTTTTATTGCCATCTTTCTCTGCTTTTTTTTGAGATTCACTCACACTCAGTTAATTCAAACTGAGCACTTGATTATTTTCAATAAGTTCACACAGTATGCTAGAGCAGAATAAATTTTCTTTCCACAGCTGTTATTTTAATGTTTCCACTAAATTTACTTTAATCAGTTATTGTTGCTTTTGCTATCATAAATAAAAATATTTATTTCCCTTACAAACTGTGCTCCTGCTAGGAGACACACCTTTGGATACCGCATTCAGATGCATAGTAATAATAAACCCATTATGTGCATTTTCTTTTTAAAGAAGAGAAATCAGTTTCTTTCTCAGTCATGTAGCTTCTCAGTAGTGCGATATTATTGTCTTTTTTTTTTAAGAGAAACAGAGCAGTAGCTTTAGACTACTATCAAGTTGAATTTACATGAGAGGACAACTAAGTGGGTTTTGTTACTTCACTGTTTATATAGAAACAGAAAAATCTGAATTACCCTACTGAGGCAAATAAATAGGTCTTAATTTTATCAGCTGCTTTAGTTTGAGGAATTTAAATGTCATTTCAGCAAAGAATGGAAATAAAAATGAAGATTTAGATGAAGGGCAAAATATTCTCTGCTGGAAACTTTGGGTGCTTGTGTTGGCTTGAGTGGAATTCCTTTAGATTCACTTGGATGCTTAAAAGAATGTGATTTGGCCTAAGCTATTACCTTGTCCTTCCCCTTATAAAGAAACCAAATACACTGCATTAACAAGACATTTCCGTATAGGGCTCTGATGTGCTTTCAGCTGGGGAAAAGCACAGTTGATCTGAGTGAAGAGAAACCGTTTCTTGATTGTTGGTTTCAGTTGTATGTGGGAAAGAGCTATTTACATAGTAATAGAATGCATTTAATTGAATTTTAACAAAGGCAATTTAGTCTTATGCATGTCAATTTATAAATTGCTATTAAGATAATTACAGTATATTGTTTTACTGATGAGTTTTTGAGAATGTCCGTGAAACACACGAACACATTTAAACTGGAGAATCTGTCTTATTAATAGAGTCTCCAAACATCTCCACGGAATTGTTTTGGACCTGGAAAGATGCATGGAAGTTATGTGGGGAGAAAATAGTTCATGTCATATGATGTATTTACTAATCTGTTTCTGAGGCCTTTGATCATGCTTAATGGTTTCAGGATGTTGACACTGAATGCGTTTGTGAGTGTTTTGGAGGGCATAGGAATTGGTCATGTGAGCTACTTCTGTTATCTACTACTTCACCCTGTATTCTCTATTTGAGGACTCCTTAAATGGGGTAGGATAATTATGATCATGCTGATGAAGGACACCATGTAAAGCACTTATGCAGTGAATGTTTGCAAAATCCTTTCTGGAAAGAGAGGGAATGATTGGATAATTTCTGTCTTTTAGAGCTTTATGGTTAGGCAAGGTATGATTATCAGAGATGACAAATATGGGTGCTGTTCTCTGTGCAAGTAGAAAGTGATGTCTTAAGGCATAAGAGATTTTGATTTAGATTATGTATTTTGCATTGACTTTTTTAAGTAGTTTGGCTAATGTCAGGAGATGATCTGCTGTCTCTCCTGTTCTTGCAAAGAAGCAATGCTGTTGAAAGTTACCCTGGGAAAGAAGTTTTAATCTTGCCTGTTTTGAAATTGGAGCTCTATGGAAGAAAGACACAAAACACTCATCTGCAATTTTACCATGTGCAATCTTCCATTTTCCTTAAGTTTTTGAATTAGGAGTGAAACTGAGACTTTCCAGTAATTCATGACATGTCATGTCTGTTTAGATGTGTGACTTGCTTGTTTTTATTTATCCACTATAAAATAAAAAAGGGTTCCTCCTGTTCTGGGCAAGTCTTTTGGGAGTGTCAGATCAAATATTGCTGTGCATACAGTTTTATGTAGCTCTTGCATAAGCCCCTTATGCCTTGTCAGGAGCAGTCCCTATGCTGTGTTATACGAGAAGAAGAATGTTAATTTATTTGCTAGGTAACACTTCTGATAAGTATGTAAAGAACACTGCCAGTCATTTACATAGGTAAGTGTGATTTGAGGCCTGTCTGAGTATAACTGTATTTTTGAGGGTCTACATGAGTTAATTCATTGAGATGGATTTTGTCATGATGTCTCTAATGTAGATTGTAGAGTTGGTAATTTCCATGTTAAGCATGAATGCATATAACACATCTGATGTTTGCAGCGTTTTTTGTACTTTTCGCATTTTAGTTTTTTTTTTCCCTTTCCCTTGGATCTCTGCTTTTCTGTAAATACAGGAATATGATTTTAACAGTGCTGCTAGAGGGAAGTACTCAACAGAGTGTGTTGGACCTGCGTTCACTCTACTATTCAGTCATCCCATTTAGGTGTCAGCTGTAACTGTTAAACTAATGGCACAGACTAATCTTTCTGTTGGGTTTAGCTAAGGAAACACCAAGGAAAATGTCCAGTTCTTTTATAAAAATAGAGAACATTTGACATTTTCAGAATAAGTACTGAGATGCTTTGTTTACTTTACAGAACATTAAGTACATTTTAATAAACTTTAGAAAGTTGTTTCACTCTTGGAAAATTAATGTTTTAAAGAGTTGTGGTCATTCATAGGCAAATGTGAAAAGACAGATTTATTTATTCTATTCCATGCTGTCTCGTAGAATTTTCTCTTTCTGTGCCAGACACTAAAGTATGAAGGAGGTTTCAGCATTTTCAAATTAGGCTTCTCAGTGGAGAGATGTGTGATGTTTGTCTGCTTTTTTTTTCCAAATCTGCAGCTATTTTATAGGTAACTCATTAATTCTTCACCATGTTAATTCCTGACCTAAAGTAGTGAAATACCCCTGTGCTTTCTGAGGAGGAACTTAGTGACTGTCAAATCACCTGGCTTTGTTAATGTGCTGCAAATCATCACTTGTAGCTAATGGTCTACATTTGGGCCTGGTCTTTTGGTGTGTATGAATTCATAATATAATAATTCTCGTATGAGAACTCATGGATATTTTGCTTTATTAATCTGAGTGGGATTTATGCCTCAAGCTTTATATTTAAATTTAAGTTTAAGCAAGGAGGAAAAGGGAAAAAAAAGGCATACTAGTACTCAACTTATGTAGCAGTGGTAATTTTTGTTTTATGTGTTAGAAATATTTATCATCTTGATTAAAAAAAACTAATCTTCAAGCACTGCAAATAAGTAGACAAATGAGTCCCTTTTTATTGAAATTTTTACATTTATTATATATCCAATCTGATAGCCTTACTGCTTACCTTAATTTTTATAAACAGAAATGTCAGTAACATTTCCTCCATGTAAGAAGAAAGCAAATCTGTTTATAATAAATCTTAGTGTGGTATGTGTGCTATCATTTCCTTCATTTGACCTTGGTGGAGCAGGCTGATGGGGCAGTGAAAAGTATGATATGAAAAATGAGTGAACAGAGCGAGGTGAGCAGTGAATCAGTCTTGTGTGTGATTAGCTGTGAAAATCTCACAAACATGACTCTGAGTCACTTTTCTTCTTTTTTTCTTGCCTGTTTCTCTCAAAGGTGTTTCTTTTCCACAGATATTAGTCATTTAGAAGTTAACTAATGGAACAGAGGCTCTGTTTTAATACTAGTTGTGGTTTAATGGTTTTAGGTGATGTGAAAAATAGAAGTGCAGCATGTTTGAGGGTTCACTACAGAAATCATGATTTGTTTAACTTTGTATAAATCTACTGCTAAACACTGCTAGTAGTCATTTCATCACATTTAGTGACGTGAATGTGACACTGATTTCAGCATTGCACTGTAAATCTGCAATTAAAACTGTAGTTTCAGTGGCATCATTAAGATCTTATTTTGCCATGTTAGATATTGTAAAAACATAATTCCATTACAGTAAAACACATCTCATTTGAAATATGCATATAAGCTCTGTGAGTCTTTGACTTATTATATTTTAAGCTTGCTATATTTTGTGTCTTTTCTTGGGTGGTGTGTTTAAATTCCAGCTATGTGAATGGTCATGGTTAGTTTTCCAAACTAGAACATATGACTTCAAATTTGAGGGTCATCTTGCCTACGTGGGAATTGCAAATCTTCAAAGATGTCCGAATAGTTTGTCTATATTGAAGAATACTGTATAGTCTTTGTTATTGCATTGAATATTGTGGCATTTTCAAACTGATACCATCACTAAGCAATATTGTGATGTATGTAAGAATTACTCTTTGGGTAGAGCCATGTGATATGTTTTTTGTATACATAGGCGAATTCTCATTTTAGCTTTGTATGAAGCTTGAAATATTAATACTTTTTTTTTTAGATTTTTGGCGCTGGACTCAGGGCACTTTTGTACCTTCCTGTATTAACAAGAAAAGATCAGGTTGACTGCTTTGCTGATGCAGTTCCTATTTGTCTGAGGACTGTTAGCTTTAACTCTGCCCCAATGAGTATCTCCTTGAGCACACACCTGAAGATGGTGTTAGTGACTGTTCTGGGAGAGGGGAGGGCACCCTACTGCAGCTTTTCCCTACCAATCTTGGAGCAGGTATCAGAGACCACCTGAGCAAATGTGCTTAAAGGTGCTTTCTTCTGCCTGACTGCCAGCTTGGGTTTGGGATTCTTGTGGGATCTCGGGATTCTCAGTTAATAACTTCTGGAGATGTGACAGAGGAGCAAGACAGGCAAATAAAGAATGCCTTTATTCATAAATATTTCAAAACAAAAGCTCTTATTTCTTTGGATTTTGCATATGCATTGGTGGAGAATTTTTTCTTTCTAGGCAGTCTATTATCTACATGAATTTTATTCCTGAAATTTAGAAATTATTTCTCATCTAGAAATTAATTCCATTTTAGACAAGGGCATCCTCTAAAGCCATCTGTATTCTGGTTTCTGTATGGTTTTCAAACACTGGCATATTTACTAGTTTGCACAAGTGTTTCTCCTCACCCTGACTGGTAAAATCACACTGGTGAAGATGCTAGTGTCATTCAGGTGTATATTATCCCCTTTAGTAGCTGGTTAAACCTTGAACCATCAAAAGTACTTCTGGCAATGTAAAGCGTGTTTCCAACATCTTTCAAGTGTGGTAAGGCCAAGAGAACTGTTCATTCCTTATAGATTGCTTAATTTTTGGAAGATGGTGATGCATACCACAGCTGCATCTGGTTTTGCTTTTAGGTGTACAACAGGGCTGTGACAAACCATAATGGAGATGACCTTTATACGCAGGGCTTTATAAATTACAAATAATAACTAATTAGATTTTGTAATTCATGGTGACTAACTGTTGAACACCTTTAGTGAATAGGAATATTTTAGCTTCTAAATATCTTTCTAGAACAGTCATATATTTTTAAAAAAGAAATCCAGCAGTCTTGTTAGAGCAGTCAAGCTAAGGGACTTGTGGTTATATGCAGGAAACACTATGTCGCTTTTAATCTCCTAAAAATATAGAGGAGTTGGCAATGAAACTGTTTACCAGTAAGACTGCTGGATATATAGGATTGATCTGGAGGCCTGAATTTTTCATTGTGGTAGCTGTTCTCCTGTATAACATCTTCCTTGTTTGGGTATTAATGTATGTGCTTTTTCTATTGAAAAACAACTTTTTTTTTGTTTTTTAGGTTGTGTTTATGCATAGTGAGCATGAATACATTCTTTTTTTTTTATATTGGCTTGAATTTCAGCCTGATGTATCACCTCATTAGCAGCTTCTGTTTTTGAAAGTATTGAAAGACCTGTCTTGGGGGGCATAGAAATTCATTTTTCAGCCATTAACCTGCATTATTAACAGTCTCAAATAGGTCCATAAGCGGAAGGTATTTATAAATTATACTTTGATTGAAATATAACACTTTTTACTCTTCTGGCACAACTGAAGTGTAATAGAGGATATAATTTGTTATTTTCTGGTAACTCAAGTAGGTGGAAGTGTATTTGAAAGGGTATTTTTACTAAGGTCTTGTACTCTAAACTAAAACCGTTTTCCTTTCCTTCTCATCTTTCCCTTTTTCCAAATCCTCACAGCCCTCCTCCCATCTAAAATCCTACCTGTCCCTTGCGAAGGCCTTTTGGCATCTCTGCTAATGAGCTGAGGCTGTCAAATTCATCTCTTTTTAAAGAGCCTCAGAATCTGTTCTCCTGAGGTGAAATATCAGGGCTTTCAGACTGTATTCTTCTTGTAAAATATAACCTAGATCCTTTATGATGAAATAGGCACTTTAGAGGCACCTGGGCTTATCTTTCAGTTTTTCTGCTCAGCTCTGTTATGCACAAAGGTCTTTTTCTAGGTGACATATCATGTTGTATTCCAAAGTACACTTTCTTTTAATTTACAACTTAATTTTCAACCTAATTCAGAAGATTGATACTATAATGCTATTTGCAGAAGTATTGAAATGTCAGTAAGTTTTATTGTAGTAATAAAGAGAATTCCATATATCACGCACTCTATAGGGATCCTTGCTTTTTGCATAGATCTTCATAGCAACAACCAGTGGCTAAATGCTGGCAATCATTAATTTTTAAAGAAG
The DNA here is from genome assembly GCA_013399135.1 of Heliornis fulica. Lineage (NCBI taxonomy): Eukaryota > Metazoa > Chordata > Aves > Gruiformes > Heliornithidae > Heliornis > Heliornis fulica. Next base: position 588,840 of record VXBZ01012839.1, on the reverse strand, counting down.
ACATGGTTATGATGAGTTGAGAAATTAAGACCATAGCGAAGAATGAAGTTTTATTTTTGACACTTATTGTTAGAGCCTAAGAGAAGATAGAGGTAGATTTTGGTGGGTAGGGGGTGGGGGGGTGGCAGAGAGGAGGGTGTGAAAGGAAAAAATGGCCCAAATCCCAGGTTCCTAATACTTAAAATGCTGTCTGCTCGTAAAAGATTTCAGTCAGGGAGAGGCCATCTTCGAGCTTCTCTTAACAAATGGGTATCAGTGGTCCATGAAATAATCAATGTCGATAATCCATCCTGGGGTCTGCCAATATGTTAATGGCTCTGCCGCATCGTTATTGCTACAAGGCCATAAATCATTTCTGTACCAGAATGCTTAGCAGTCGAGTACTCAAACCCCTAGCCTGGAATAAAATGCTGTCTCTTAACAATTAATGTCTAAACATTTTGCAGCTTTGTGCCTTGATTGTTTTCAGATGCTAAAAAAGTAAGTAGGACAGATTGTAAATCAATAAAACAATAAGACAAAGTGTTTTAATAATAGAAAGGCTTGAAGTAAATCATAGTTCTGTGTTTATTATTGCTTTGGAGCCTATAAATAAATAGTACCAACTGGTAAAGGTTTAGTTAACAAGGAAAATGTCTGGTATTGACATTTTGGGTATACGCTACATTACATTTTAACTTCAGAAGGTGAGGGAGATAGGGGCTAGCTTTATTATTTCTATTTCTAAAATGGGAGAATAAGAGCTTAGAAATGCTTGTATCTTTGAATTGTCATCCAGTAGGAAGAAGGTATTTTCTACTCTGACCAGTAGAATACATCAGCAGTCTGGCTCTGTGTCTAGAGGACGCCAACACAGTCACTGGTACAAAATGGCTTGCTGAGCAGCCAGCAATCACAAGGGGGTCTTATTTAGAATATAGACTTGGATCAAACTGATCTGACTTTAGGTTACTTGATGTCAATTTAGTTAGCTATTAAAGGCAGTGTAAAATGTGATGGTAAGTCATTAACTCTATATTGCATAGACACAGCTTATTTGTGCTGTCTCTCATTCTTCCGTTGTCTGCTAGGCTGTGTTTTGGTGGGTTGATAACCAGTGAATAACCAGCAGTCCAAGTGCAAACATTTCTGTGCAGAGGGAGGAAGGGTATGTGTGCCCTTCTCTCTACTGCTCTGTGTCTGTGCTGGAACAAGGAATTGCATAAACCTTTTCTAATTCAAGTGTTAATACCGTTCTATTTGCATGCTTTCAACTAAAGAAAGTTGAACTTAACATACAGTTAACTAGAGACGTATTCATTATTATAAGAGTGCTGAGTTTATGTGGCATAGTGTTAATGGCTGTGCCTTAGGTGGTGAGCCATTTTCAGTTGCAGGTAAAACTAGTATTTATAAATAAGTTTTTGTTGAACTTGGTAAATTTTTTACCATTTTGATCTATTCAGATCCCAACATCTCATTTCACGCAGTACAAAGTCCCATGTATGTGTCTCTGCAGTTAACACTGTATCTTCATGTTAGGATAAGAATTACTAAAAAAAGATGCATTTATTTTGAGTATTCAAGGAGCCTACCTTGTCAACCTCATTAAGGTCTTATGATTATTTCTATACTGTTTTTGTAATTTTCTATTTTCCTCACTTCACAGCAATGACATTTTGTCTGAGGTAAAGGTTTTGAAGTTAGCATTTCGCATGGTAATATTGATCCAACAACACTGTGTGTTAGATTTACATAATGTGTTGCTCAGGCTAGGTCAGATCTAGTTTGTTACCTTAAAAACACCCCACCTCCCTCCCCCTCCACGTTGTTTAGGAGAATGCAGGGAGGATGGCTAAAAACAGTGGAAATGACAAGTGAGCTCATTGACTTATTTAATTAATTTTAGAGTACTGACTTGCCTAGCATTAAACAATTTGATACGGTCATAGTTTATTTTGGTGTTCAGGATGTAAGGGCAGGAAGGAGTCAGAAAAACAGTGGCTCAGTATAGAAGAAAAGACAATTAAAACTGATATGAGTCTTAACAAAAGTGGCAACGGCAGCCAGGATGGAAGTAATTTATTCAAAAAATTGTCCAAATGCATAAACTGCACTGATGTATGGTATGGTGGTGGGACAGTGGAAAATGTGGATAGTTGTTTCCATTGTGTGAATTACTCAGGCAGGATGCCTTTGTGAAGTATGGGGGTTTGTTTAATGTTCTGACAACAATTTAGATCCTGTTATGGTTATTGCAGTGTAATGCAGTAGTAAAAATTGAACATGACACACCAGCAATTTATTATTTGTGTGTTTTTTAACCTTGAGTATCGGATTGTTTGTCCAAGCATATCGTTTGATTTGCTATGAAATTTATTGTTGATAAAAACAATCAGATTTCCATTAGAAGCAAAAAATTCATTTTTTTTGCCATGAACCATAGATTCACAAAAAATTCAAGCTTGGCTGCAGGACTTATGACAGGTAGGCTTATGACATTATATGGTAATTCAGCATGAAAGAATAATTGTGACACTCTACTTGGTGCTGGAGTATAATCGTGCTGTGAGGTTCAATTCACTGAAAGGCCAAATTATCTTCAACTACATTAGTCTGACAACCTATAATGCTTTGCAGCGGCAATTTGTAGATGTTTCACAGAATGCCAGCAAACATGGCTTACCATTATGTTACCCATTAACAAATTTGTGTAGAGGGAAAAAAGTAACTTTTCCATTTTTCTTAACTGTTTTTGAGCTCTGGCATACAATAAATATGTACTGGATAATAATAGTGTATGCCTAACTATTTGGTGTTGGTTTTTAAATCTACAAGGGGACTTAATAAGATAGATGAATTTTTTTGAAGGGTACTTTTTCAGAAATATTTAGATTTCTTTTACACTTGAAAAAGCAGTGTCCTAGTTTCTATTGAAAGAATAACATGGAATCCAAATGAAGGTAAAAAAGCATGGCATATTTTTTCCATAAAATGTCAGCAATAGTGAACTACTTGGAAATAGCGCTGTGTTATAGATTAGAGAGACTTTGAGTGTATGCGTGTTTTCTTTCTTGATCTAGAAGTAGTCCTGGCTGTCAAAAAATGTCATAGCCTTGACTGCCATATGTGGTTTGGTTGTTTGAGAATGGATTTTTTTGTTTCTTTCTGAATCAGAATGTTTCCCAGAATCATATAATACATTGGTTGAAAGGGACCTTTAAAGTTCAGCTGGTCCAACCCTCCAGCAGTAAGCAAGAACATCTTCACTAGATCAGATTGCTCAGATTAAGCCTGACCTTCAGTATCTCCAGGATGGGGTCTCCACTACCTCTCTAGGCAGCCTGTTTCAGTGTCTCAGCACCCTCATTGCAAAGAACTTCTTCCTAATGTCTAATCTAAATCTACCCTACTCATATTTAAAACTATTGCCCTTCATCACATTTTTACATGCCCTTACAAACAGTCCATCCCCAGATTTTCTGTAGGACCTCTTCAGGTACTTCCTAACTTCTCAGTGAAGTTGATTTCAATTTGAGCACTACTGTACAACCAGAAAGTGGAAACAATATTCACATGGCAGTGTAACATATAGTTAAATCAGGATGAAGAGAAGCTTAAGGTCAAGTATCTTGTGAGACTTCTCAGTATGTGAATTTTATACTATTGCAACAGTGGATTATGCCTTTCAAGGAAGATGTGCTGGAATATGCATTGAAATTTGTCTAAGTAATTTAGAATGCTTAGAGTTTGCCATCCATGTCTCTGTTGAGTTGCTCTCTTGGCATCTTCTATTTGCTCTCCTAAGACCGGTTATTGTAGTGTCTGTGAGGTACTTCAAATATGATAATAATTTTGTAGGTCAGAGTAGCTGGCTTTTTTTTTTTTTTAGTGGCAAAATGAGGAAGAAAAAATGTTACTGCAGAATAACTGATGTTTAAACTGGAAAGAGATAGAAGGATTGTGTTGGTACTTTGTATCACTGGAGTTAACCTTATTGTAAAATGCTAACTGCACAAGTGGCTCTAGAGAAATATTTACTAAAGTCTACAAACTGATTTTCACCCTTTGTCATCCTCAAAGTAAAATGTAACAATTGCATCTACCTCCATCACCTGGAGAAAATTCTGGAAAGTAATTTGACAGTATTTGTAAGTGCAGTCCTAAAATAGCTCGTAATTAAGCTACTGGAGGAGTTTAGGCATTGAACTCTAAGCTGACAAAATCATAGGTGTTCTGTTGCTTACTGAATTTGCTGGATGCTTATCTACCTAGTATTTTCTGTGAAGGAATGAATCCCAGAAATCTTTGGGAAGAATTGATGAGTCTCTGATTTTGATTTTGAAACAGTGTCAGACAATTGTGCTTTCTGGAGTTTCCAAGAAGGTGACACACTTTTCCTCTTCCTTGTAGTTAATAGCAAAGAGTGTTCTGCGCTGCAATACCCAAAGGGAAGGGTTTGAGTGACTGCACAGGGAATGTGGATTGTTATCATTCCAGTCACAGGGTACTGCATGAAATCACAGGCTCTGTGCTCTTCAGTAATGCCACTTGAACGTAGCAGCCACTGTTACTCCTAGACTGCTTTTATGGTACATATTACAACATTTTATTTGATAGTGGTGGTTCCCTTGGTATGTAAGGTTTTGGGTTTTTTTTGAGAACTAAGCCCTAAATCTTCCTTTCAGGCAGTGGAAGAAGCCAGGTGATTGTATAAAATATGCTCTATTAGGTAATTTTTCACACAAAATTTGGACTTATCAGCCAATACAAAGATCTGCTCATCTTCCTAAAGACTGATTCAAATATCTGTAAAATTAAGTATGCAGTTTAGGTAACTTCAGTCTTTGATATTGCAAGATCCCAATAGCAATCCAAGGGTTGTGAGAAAGAAGAAAGCAATTGTGTATAAATACCATGTTGGTGAAAGTGGCTGATGGAGGTATATGAGTACATTTGTTTGATGCATTAATCCTCCCTTCAGTGAAAACTTGCCTGCCAGAGCAGGTGGTACTGTTTTTTTTTAACTTGCTTAAAGGATTCCATGACTGTGTGTAAAATGAAATAGTTTGCATCACTAGTCTAACCCTCCACCAAGAAATGCGTAGCTGCATAAGCTGAGGCTGTACTGGATAACACCAAGAAACCCAGAATTTGCACCCTTCTGGTGAAAACTTTCCTGCCCTTCCATGCAGGACAAGCTCTCTTTGGTATACAGTACATCTGCCCAGTGATGTAAGACTCAGAGGTCTTTCTTACAGGGTGAATAATTGTTTATCCATAATGCAGTACAGAGATAACCAACAAACAGAAAATGACTTGGTACATGGTAAATCAAATAAAAATAACAGCAACTTTTCAGTTATTTTGTTAAAACAATGTGAATGAAGTAATTTTTTTTCCCAGAAAAAATACTGACCTGCCACTTTGAGGCAAAACAGTCCTTTTTAGATTCATTGTGGAGAATACTCTAGTACTTGGCATGTTCCATACCCACTTGTGTCAGTATGTTGGGCCTCTAGATGTCTAGAGGAGGGATTCAGCTAAAAGAGGGGGAATTGGCCCCAAACTAGAGGAAGTTACTTTTAATTGTTATGAGAAAGACCTGAAAGGAAGTAGGGAGCATCAGGGAAGAGGGGCATTGGGTAGTTTTATAATGGGAAAAGTCTTTTGCAGGAGGGAAAAAAAAAAATCACATCAAGTAATATTATTTTGCAGACTATGGAGTCCCAGTTGTATAGTTAAGGACATGCTGCAGCATTAATGTTTACGCATAATGCTTTCCAAGTAATTTAGGCTGAACTGCCACCGACTTACTTAACATTTATAGGTCAACCACCTGCAGAAAGGGCATGTAGGTAGATTATTGTTGACTTTATGGTTATGGAAGGTAACTAATCAGTGAGCATGCTGGGAAATAACTTGTTATGCCTGAGTAGCTCTAACACCAGGCCCTATGATTTCTTATGGGCACAAGGTAAGAGAGTGATTTCTCGTGACCAAGACACTTGCTGAGAGGGAAGGTGGGGAAAACATTTTTTTTTTTTTTTTTAAAAAAAAAAGGTCAGGAGTGTGTATGACTACAAGACTTCTGAAGTAGATTACAAGTGCAAAATCAAATAATGCATTTTTTGCCAAACATACCATAGCATTTGCAGTGAACTTGACTCAATAAGCAAATTTACTGACTGTGTATTAGAAGGACTGAGCATTCATGTTCTGTTGTGTGCTTTGTGGGGTTATTAGTTGGAGCTGTGTAAGATATCTGTTCCTGCCTGTACTGACACAAATATTTTTTTCATTGATTGTGAATCACAGAATAACTCTCAATTATTTTTTTATTATTATTTTGTTGCAAAGAATTTGGTGACTAACAGTTTCTTTGCTTTACCCCTGTTTTTTTTTTCTTTATTGCTTTTCTCCACAGAGGTACTCCCTTGTGTGCTAATTGATAACGTTTACCTTTTAAAGTTCACAGTAAAAGTCATAGGCTAGAATGTATAATGAATCAATTTGCTTAATTTGTTTTGTGCCCTTGGGTAATAGTGCAGGCATCATTGCTAATATTCACATAGCTATTTTGATTCTGATGTTCCTCTTACAAAACCCAGATGTTTTGTTTGTTTTAGAATACAGCTCCCACTTGAAGTATAGAACATCCGAATGCATTCATCCACTTTTAGTCCTGTGTACTGGACCTGTGCAATTCATCTCTTGCTGATATCTAGAAGCCTTCAAGTACTATTGACCTTTATTATAGCTTTTTCCCTTCAACTCTTCTCCACTTTTCAGAGGCTTACATGTATGCTCATGTTACACACATATAAACACAGCACACACATAAAGCAAACTTAAAGGTGTTTAAATTACATGTGAAGACATGATACTAATTTTATTTTTTCCTCTCTTCAGGTATGTTCACATGCAGCATTTTGTACATACTTCTCTACATGTGTGCTAATATATGTAGTATATTCTTTCATAGCAAAAAATGCTTTTTCAGTGCATATAGAGGAAAAATATAAAAAGTGATAACAGCAATTTGTGTATCACAGAGTGGCAAACTGCAAGAAACAAACTTTCTTTCATGTTTTTATTGTATTGACTTTGAAAAAGATACTTTGGGTAGTGTAAAGCAGTATGGTTAAATGACTTTTTTCAAATTTCTGACATTTTCTAGCTGTTACATTATCAAAAACTTCTTTTGTATTTTTTTATTTTAATGAACAACTTTTTCTCACAATTTTCTCTCTGGAGATGAATGCATAGAGCTCTTGGTAAGGATGAAATGTGAACATATAACTTTTCAGTGTCAAACTGCAAAAAGCAAAATAAATGGGTTGGTTAGATGTAAAATGATTGACATGAAAGATAGAAGTCAGTTGTAGGATTGCTGATAGTGGGAAATAACCACAACTATAAGTTTAGCTGAACATGACCTTTATTGAATAAAATTATGGTAAGACCACTAAGTGCAACTCCTGGTAAGACCCCCAATTGTTTTAGGATAATCTAATTGCCAAGTGGCTTGAATTACATTTCTGAAATTAATAATATTACGCCTTAGAAAACACCCCTCCTCCTCCATCCCCCAAGAAAAGAGCATAAAATAACTAGCTTCTCATAAACAGAGTTAAAAAAATCCTAGTTAGGAGTTAATTCCTGTCTTTACTGTTGCTGTTTAATTTTTTTGTGTGTGCTAGCCGGGAGAATGTGTGCTATATGAATGTTTATTCAAGTGACTAGATAGATTGAAACTTTTTTCTTTTAAATGTAAAGACATGCAAAATTGACTCATTTCTTATTTTGTACACAAGCTTCTTATGGTTAAATCTAGTTGCATTTGAATTGGAAGTCTGTGAAAGCTACAGCTTTATTTTTACACTCAGTTACTAAAGCTACCTTAAAATGCTGGATATGTAACAAGTAAAGGTAAATTTATTAAACTATGTCGGCATGGAAAAAACCAGCCTCAGAAAAGTAATGTTATCTATAGTGGTGAACTGCATTCAATAACTTTCCTTCAAACGGTAGAAGTAGTGGGTCTCACTGTTTCAGATATAATTTGCTGGAGAAATGAGAGAAATTAGCCTGCTACTCTAGATACTATTAATTCATTCTAAAGTTTGAGCAGCCCATTGATCATAAAGTATTCAATATAACTTCTTAGGTCATGTCAAATAGAAGAAAGTATTTCTGTCATTGTGTAATAATCTACTAAAACTGTTTTGGTATTCAAAAAGTTCTGCTTCCAAATGCAAAGCTGGTGGCTTCTTCACTCAACTGGTTTGACTCAAGAGTTCAAGTACTTAAGGAGTTGTCTAAAGTTTAGTTTTGTTAAAATTCAGTTTATTGTGAAACTATAGCCTTACATTAAGGTGGTAGCTTGAATTTATTTAAATTTCAAGCATTGTATTGTAAGAAAGAAAACGAAACCAAATAAATTGAGAAGTCTTTTTTTCAGGTTGTGTTTATGTGTTTGTCTTCAGTCTGTTCTGATGGGACTTCCACATTACAAGCCAACATCCTTGCAGCAGAACATGTTGGTACTTCTGCTGATGGCCTTTCTTTGTAGATTTGTGTTAGCAGGGTGCAGTAGATCTGTGATTAAGTATGCTATCCTAGCAGGGATATCTGTATGGAAAACAGAAGTGTAAGGCCAGTCATTCCCAAAGGCATATTGTGCCATGTAGTGATTTTATTTAGAATACTGGGAAACTAGTAAGGTAAACTCTAATGGCCACACTTGTTCAAATTGTTGGTTAGTGCTTTTTTTTATTATGGCTGTTTCTAAATAAATAGGTTATGCTCATGTGGTTAAGATGGTAAGCTGGGCTACTTAAAGGCACAATGCCTACCTTATTTTTGTTGGTTTTAATTTCTGCCTCAGATAAAAATGAAGTTTTGTGCTTGCTTTTGGTTTTCTTTCTGGTCAAGTAAGAGGTTGATTTGTGACTCGGCTGAGAGGGGAAACAAAAACCAAAATACTGACCTCTGTTCATGCTAATCTATATTTTTAACCGTTATTTCTGAGGGAGTGATTTATTTACAGTGACAGCTTGTTACTTATGGTAGCTGCTGCCAGCTTCTGAAGTAATCTGATAACGTCAAATTGTGAAGGGAAGCTATAGGCTTTTGCCTTGAATGACTTGCTATAAATCATGTTCATAGCTGGTGAGTATAAGGATGCTTGGGTTGATTCTGATAGAAATACAAGTCAAATACAACATATGGTAACCCAGTTCAGAACCAGAGCTTCCTGATTAAGCCTATTGGGTTCATATGTTTAAATGAAATGAATTGGGTATTCTGCTTGTGTATCAAAACTAGGGAAGATGCACAAACTTAAAGGCCGAAAAACAAAGGAGAATATATACATAATATATAGAAAAAAGGTTAATACTGAATGACGGGCAGCTTTGAACATCCAGGGAGAAGAAACCTAGAAGTAGTAATGGACAAAGCTGCCTGGAGAGCTCATCAACAGTCAGACAAAATGACGGCCGAGAAGTGAGTTCAAAGTCACCCACACAACAGCACGTTATGGCTCCCATAGAGACAAGTGTCAGTGCAGAATAAAAACTGCATCAGTCTTCTCATGTGAGTGTTGCAGCTTTTGTATTCACAGCTAATAATAAAATTAGTTTTGTGGTTTTAGCTTTTGTGAGGCATAAATTTGTTTGATTTATGCGCTTCCTGAAGAGGAAAACACATTGAAAAAATCTTGGAGAGCAAATGATCATTAGCTGCGTAGTAAAGGCAATGATTGTATTCTACTGGACAAACCTATTGTGCCATTGTACTTGCAGTAGCTGCACTAACAGACACTTTGTGATAGCCAAAGTTCAGACTGCCAAGCGCCACATGAGGAATTAATATCTGGAACCTCCTTTTTTCCCGACTTCTTACACAATCAAGCTGCTTGTGTGCCTTAAATTTACTCTATGGAAACAAGATGTTTTAGTCTGTGGATATACATGTATTTAATTTTAGAAAAGTAGGCTGTTTCTAAAGTGTCCTTATGGGCCCCTTCCAACTCAGTATATTCAATGAACTGTTCTCTACAGGCTGGACTGAGAAGTCCATGTTTCTGGAGAAGGAGCAGCTGCCTCCTCAGTTTGCTGATTCTATATTTATGACACTGCCCACTCGGGGTTACCCCCCTGTTATGTTTCATATTTCGCTCTGCTTAACCAAAAAAACCCCAGAATTCCATGTTGTTATTTGATGTATCTCCCATTCTGCTGGCATGACTCAGACTTTGTGTGAGAAATGCTGCTTTTTTCTTTAATGGCTACCAACACTTCAGACCATAGTGGAGCAATCCTGTAACTTGCTTCCCTTTTTGCTCATGCCCAATTTCTGTCTTTCTGTCTCAAGCTTTTCCTTTGCCTGCTTGCCATGTGCTTGTCACTGTGTCTAGATATGTAACAATGTGATGTTTTTTTCAAGTGTGATCCTCAAATACATATTCAGCTCATCAGAAACAGATACAAATCACCTCAGGAAAATTTTGTCCATAATCCTTATTTTTTTGTGGTGAGAATTAATGAACAAATCCTCTTTTTTGTTTGAAGATGAGTAATAGTGCCACATTTTGTCAGAGTTACTGGTAATTGGTAATTAATACCACAGTGCTTTATGTCTCCTGATAACCAGGTAAAATAAAATTACTTTCTTACTAGGTAGAACTTAAATGGTACTGGCACTGACAAACTGAAAGGGAGAAGTCCCCTGTGAGAAGATGAGTTTATTATACAGATAAGATTTCCATATTAAGGGATAGTGATTATGGGGAAAGGTTGAAACTCCATTAACTGAAACAAATTACTGTGACAAAGCCAGAGGGAGTGCTTTGCCAAACTTAAAATTCCTTTCATAATATTCAAATGTCTGTTGGTGTGCCATAACCAGCATACGGACCTGTGAGTCAGGGCTCTGGCTCCTTTGTGCCCTCCCACTGACAGAGCTACAATTTTATATGGGAAGTGAGTCCATTTATTTGGGCATATGGAGGTTGTACCGTGACGATGTATCCGTGAGGCATCAGGCATTTTCCCGACAGAAATGTTACCCCTCTAATGCCACTATTTCTCCATTAAGTGAATCTTAATTGTCAGAGAAGCGTATGGTATATATAAGCTCTGAGGAAATGCAGTGAACTTTGAGTTTATCTGATCATCACAACATGGCATTCTGATGAGAATTGCTTTGGCTAAAAGAAATAAAAAGAAAAACTAAACCATTGAGACAGAACTAGAATCCATGTGCATGTGTGCACACCCCTTTCCAGAAGTGACTTTCATATTCTGCATGTGTGACCACACCAAACTCTGGTGGTGGCTCTCTGGCTGCTCTGTGTGTGTATACATATGCAATAGATTTAAAAGGTGCTTATGGCTGTTGAATTTGGTGGGGTTTTTTGCATAAAATATAGTAAAAGTAGTTACTTAAATGTAAACGTTGTTGTCCTTGTATTTTTCTGTTAAAAAATAATACTGTATTTAAGGATTTTGTGTAAAAACTGTTAGAGTTTGCAGTCACAGCTCTGGTAAGAACAGCAGGCAAGACTATAAGCTTTAATTTATGTTGTGCTTTGGACATTTTTCAGAAACTATTTACCCATTACCTCTTAGGTCAGTGGCCTAATAATGCAACAAAGCACTTTTTGAAATTGCAGATAATTTTCAGTGCTCAGATCTCTGTGTAGTATTGATGGGGAGGAAAGCTGATTAGGATCTTGGGAATTGTGCTTGATGGGAACAATCTGGAAGGAGTGAAAAATTATTAAACACACACAGCGGGAGTTGTAGGATTTACCATTGTCGTGCAGTGCTATTAATTCTCATTGCATCGTACAGCAGCTTGATTGCACACTGTGAATACTGTTTATTGGAGAACGGGTACAATTTTGCTGCAGTTGTTGTAATGTAATACTAAATGCTAATTAGGCTTCTAACAATAATTAGAACCTCTTGGTACTCTTAGAAATAGAAACACTCAATTGAATTTACAGAAACAAAGACCTTTAAGCTATGCCAGGAACAGTATCTGTAGCAGCAGTATGAACTTTGTGAAGTTGTGGGGGTTTTTGTTTGTGTTGTTTTGGGTTTTCTTTTTCTCCCTGGTTTATACATTTCATTTACAGGATTGCAAACATGTATTTTTACAGTGAACATAATGAGCTCGTTATGTTCTCAGTAAGGTTACTTTCTTAATAAAAGGGTAGGAATAAAAAAGTAAATATTAGAAGGACAGCTGCAGATAAATCTGACGTGAAAAACTGAAGATAAATAGGTGTTGAATACCTGGCATTACTAACTACTGTTGGGGCCCGAGCAGCTTTGTCTGAGATGTACTTGGTGTGGGCAGTCAGGCAGCAGTAACCAAGGTCAGTGAACGAGGGAAGTTGCTGATGTGGCAACTAAGTTGGGGAAGTTCCAAGAAAGGAGGATACCTGCCTGAGTAGGGGTGTAGCTATAGAAGACAAGGTAGCCAATCAGCTTAGCTTGTGATGCGTGTGTGGTGCGTGTACGGAAATGGTTTTCCTCTATAATGTCACGGAGTTTGCTAATAAAGAGGAATGATTCTGCATCATATCGGTGTGTCTGGTCATTCTCGGCTCGCATGGGACTAAAAGACCCCGGCAAACTACAATGTGCTGCTTCTTTCAACTATTTTGTAATATGAAAAATAACAAATAACAGACTGAATCTGTCAAAAGCTACTTTTTTCCAGCCTCCCCACCTCAAAGTTAGATACCTTCTTTTGTCTGAATTAGATGCTAAAGCTCTAAGTAATAATTGTAAAAGATTACAATAAGGATGAGCTATAGTTCTAAATAATACTTTGCAATATAAACTTTCTTTACATTTTGGACATTAATATAATTTTTATTTAACTTTCAGTGGGTGTTTTGTTGCAATTAGTAGTGTGGCAGGATGTTAAGAAATGCAATTGAAAGGGAAAAATGTATGACATACACATTTTGATCATGTTTTCTGAGAACATTGGGGTTATTAGATATCCATATATTCACAAGGCTAAATGTACAGAATACAGAGCATTGCTGCTTTAAAAAAAGAAAAATCCCTTTATTCAAACTGAAGTTTTATGGCGCATATGGTGAGAGCATATTGGTCTTGTGTTGCCATACTGAAAACCTATTTTGTATTAATGAAAATAGTACCTATGATTCTTGTTCAAAACTTGCTTTTAAAGGCTCAATTTAGATATCCTGAGTATTATTTAAATTTTTTTCAGCCTTATCTGAATAAGAAAATAGTGAGCCTTTTAACAAACACTAGAAATGGTTTTATCATGAAATATTGGAAGAATCTTACAGTTCTACTAGCATGTACCAAAGCTCTGCCATGCTATTTGTAGTTTGCTGTCCAGTACAGAGGCCCTATTTATATTGAGCTTTTTTAGCACATTTGTGACAGTTGTTATTCTTCCTTCTGTACATTGGTTCACACATCATCATCAACATCATTATCAACATCATCATCATCATATATAACAAAAAATGCTCTCTGCTTTCGTAGTCTTCCTGATCTTCCCTAGACTGACACCTTTCTAATTAGTGCCACAGAACCAGAGAACAATAGGCTTGGAAGGGACTGTAAGAGATAGAGTCCACACCCCCTGCCAATGCAGGTTTTCCTAGAGTAGGTTGCACAAGTCAACATCCAGACGGGTCTTGAATATCTCTAGAGAAGGAGCCTCCACAATTCCCCTGGGCAGCCTGTTCCAGTGCTCTGTCACCCTCACCGTCAAGTTCTTTCTCACGTTGGTGTGGAATGTCCTGTGGTCCAAATTGTGTTTAAGTAGTACAGTGGAGCTTCACAAAACTTTTAAAGAGTGGAACGAGCACTGAAAAGCAAACCTGTTGCTTAATATTTTCAGTGAGTTTTTTTCAGTGTTTTCACTGCATTTCAGTGCATTTTCATCCTGTAATTTGAACTCACCCCAAAGCTGCGTACAAGTATTGAGTAGTACAAGTGGTTTTTTAATAAAAAAATTATATCCTAATGTTATTGATCATATGTTGCACTAAATAATGAGTGGTTTTTTTTTACTTTATCACACATTATTATAATGAATGCTTTGAGTTATTTACCTGTACAATTTTGGCCCCAGTTCCTGATCATTAATTCTCTTCTACAACTTGTGAGAATGTCTGTTTACAGAAATTTGAACCTTAGTGAAGAGATTTTTCTGAAGTGTGCCACCTTTATGAGATCTTACTATCCTTTGAGTGGCCTGTGGTTTTCTTTAAGGCTTCAGCAATCATCTGGGAAAGATTTAACTTGAGCAAGACAGCTTATTCTGTTTAATTTTCCTTTAGCAGTTTTCCTTGCACATGTCATTGTCATGTACAAAGAGAAGGCTTGCAGAGATATGATATCCTGCTGATTAGTAAGTTTTACTCTTCTCAAACACTGACCATTACCTTCCCATTTATATTATAGGTGTTCATCGTCTGGAGACAATTGGGGTCAATCCAATATGGCTGACATGTTATATGTTTTTCTTGTAGTGTGTCGCATGTAGCCCACTCCATGGGCTGTGACAAACTGCTGCTGCATGACCTGGTAGTCTTGGGTCAGAGTGAGAGAAATTGGCGTTGTACTAAGATGTATGTTAATACATATATTATTTATATAGGCATTAGTGAATGCTATTGTTGTCTCAGCACAAATCAAGGTCCAGGCCATGGCCTTGGGGCTTTCAGGGGCTTACTTTATCATGTGTTGTGATTCTGTCTACCCCCCCCCTTCTTTTTTTTTTTCTTTTCCTCTGCTTATGAATAATTAAAAACTTAAATTACTTGCCATGTTCAAAATTCATATGCTGGGGAAAATAGCTACATGAAAATTAATTTTCTGTTCTGTGAGACTGACGGGAAATCAATTAATCTTGATGTATTATTTTATGCAGAACAGGGTGCGGGAACCAGCAGAGAGAATGGCTACAGCTGTTCTTGTTGGTCGGGCCATATATTATTGTTGGCGGGTTTGACAGCTTCTGAAGGAAATGGCTGAAGGGTATCAGGCAGGTGAATCAACTGTAAAAATTTATTGGAGGATACAAACTGTTTCCAGGGGACTGATATAAAACTCACACTTGAGAACTGAAGTATTGAATGTTTTTGTGACTGAAGCAGCTTGTTGTCAATATTTATAGCTTTTCTCTTTGTTACATGTCCTATTTGTTTGATTAACTAGTCAGATGTTAGTGTCTGTTTGTAATTTATTTGTTGTGCCTTCTGTAGCATTTTTGATACATAAAGATTTACCGCTAGGTAAATAAAGCAGCTCGTGCAATGCAATATGCTAAATAAAAGGACAGAGCTGTTTACAATGTGTTACAGGTTTTATAACTCACTAGGTAGATCAGTAACTTTTGTTTACCAGTGTCATTAAGTTGAAACATGTCGTGATGTATTAAGTGCTGTGGGGTAAACGGGTCTCTTTCAATAACTGGAAATTATAATCAATACGTACCTTAACAATAAATCTTTTAAGAGAGTCTATAAAGCCCTCCATGTAAACCCATACATAATGCAAACATTTCCAAAATAAAATGAAATACCTTTATGCTCAATAGAATGAGCTTTATATTCACCTTCCTTTCCAATGTGTCTGCACCAGTGCCCTTTATAAATAATAAAAGGGAGAGCTGCTAAATTGGCCACTAACAAGCTGTGTGTTAAATGTTGGTCCCTGTCTGAGTGCACAGGGTCCAAGGTCTTGGAGAAAAGCTACCTCATAAGAGCCTATATGTTGTAATCTTTAACTGTTAGAGAAAGAGGCTGAGTCTCCCTGGCATCATGTGGTGGGTTGGGAGCAGCCTGCTCCAAATTATGCTCAGCGTGCAGCGGTCAATGCCGTTACTTGATCAGAGAGTGTGGCTTGCAGCACTGGAGAGTCTACAGAGTGGGACCTCTACATCTTTTGGGTATGGCAAAGAAAGATTAGCTCGCACCTATTCCCATCCAAAGCTTCCTCTGCAGTGGTCTGAAATCAGCGTGTAGCTTCATACTATTGAAGTGGCATGTAGTGGAGTCTGTAGATTTATCATGCAGTGAACACTGAGCATTTCTGATCAAGACAGGAATAAGAGATGACAATATTACTAATATCTGTGGGTAACACTTAGAAGACATGCTTTTTACGATTGTTTCCTGTATTTCATCCTAAACTGGAGGGACTACAGCAAGAAGTCATGTGAAGCTGACGTGGAGAAGGAAGGGGGGGAAGATTTGGAATTTTGCAAGGATAATTAGCGTGTGTGCAGTGTTGAGTTTTTTTTAATGGTGTCTTCTTTCATCTGTTCTATTTTCAAACTATTGATCTTTGGAACAGATTGTGTATCTTGTTCTTTTAATCACCATCTCCTATATTTATGCTGCTATTAGAAGATCCTTTCTTTCCTTTATTTTTCCCTGAGCTTATGCATACTTAAGAATTTGTTGTGCATGTTTAAGAATTAGGTAGCTGTATACCCTCCAGTTCTGAACCTGCAATCCAATCCCCTCCCCAGAATTCCTGCATCCCTGGCACCAATGGGGTTTTGGATTAGAGGTTTTCACTGAGGTCCCAACCCCATAATGCAGCTCATTTTTTTAGAAGTCTACAACAAAACTTAAACTTTGCCATAAGCTGTGAGTATGACTGTAATAGAAAAACTCAGAGCTCTGATTAGTTTTGGTTTTTTTTTCCAAGGTACAATGGTTTGTTATCACAGAATTATCAGCAATAGGAAACATCGAGGGCATTAAAGAGATTTGTAAATTTAGTCTTAGTCTAGGTGATCCTGCTCAGGCAGGGGGGTTAGAAGGGACCTTGAAAGATCATCTAGTCCGACTCCTAACGTTCTGTGATTCTGTGAATATTGTAGATGGAATGGGGGAAGCAGAAAAATAAAGGCAAGTAAAAGCTGGGAGATTCTCATGGTGTTCTGGAAATAAGCTGAACTGTTAAAATGGTCCAAATATGGTGGGGGGAGGAGGTAAAGAAACTTATAAAAGTTTTATAAATATTTTCAAGATTAACTTTATATGAGTTTGGAATAAACTTAACAGTTTAACTAAGGTGAACTTTACATGTCCTTCCTGAATTAAAAAAGCTATAAAGAAAACTGAGGTTTAAAGTAATTGTTAATGAAAGCTGGCCAGCATGACCTCCTGAAAATATGAGCATTTGTTGGTCCAACTTTCACAGATGTTAAACATTTGGTGATGTTACTTGGGACTGCTTGAACCACATTAAAGTCCAGCCACTGGAGTGTTGAAACAGTTGGGCGCTATAATAAAATATACATAAAAAGAAATTGTGAGACATTAGGTGTTGTTTGGTGCTGACATTTAGGAAATTACAGTTTTTCCATACATCGTATTCACATCTACATAAATTGTTTAGGTATTTAAAGTAAAAGTGGTATATATATCGTTTGTAATTGCTACTACAGTTCTGGCAGGTGCACATAATTTAACAATATGTCAAATATGACAAATTATTGTTGAGTTACAATATAGCCTTAATAAGAGCACATCTGTTCCCACTATACAGAATAGAGCATGCCTGATTTAAAGAGTTTACTTACTGATATTGTGTTGTTTAAATATTTAACAGGATCTTAGACACAAACCATAAAAAATACACAGTAGTATATAAAAATGAAGAATCTTACTTGCAGTACTGTTTTTGCTGCTGTTAAATCTATTCATCCCGTCAGGAAATATTCCTGCATTCTTTAAATTGTGTCATCTGCACGTGCACATACAGTGTATGTCCATGTGGACAAAGAGCTAGGAACAAAACCCACCTTATTGCAGAAACACTGACACACTGGATAAAATATGCGAACTCTTATATAGTGTATAGGAGCCTTACAGTAGGGCTTGGGTGAAAGTTGGAATGACTACGCGTGTTTCAGCCTCTAGGCAAGTATAAGTAAATGGAGCATGCACTTTCATTGGAACTGGTTTGAATCTCAGAAAAGCACTCTGGCACCTGAATAACCTTACTTAAGTGTTTGTTTTGTGTGGGGTGTTTTTTTTGTGGGTTGTTGTTTTTGTTTGTTTGCTTAATTTTTATACTCTCCTTTTCAAAATACTCTGGCACAGTATTATGTCTACAAGCAAGCACAAAAGTATTAATTCTGCTGTTGCTGATCAAGAACCCAAGAATAATTTGATTTTATTCTCTTAGTTCATGTTATTTCTCTTTTTTCTTGCAACATTTACCTGTTGTTCTGGCAAACATGTTTAATTGTGCTTCTTAAACCAGAACTTGTGTACTTGCTTGGGTGTACTGTTTCCCGTTTCACTTAGAAACTCAAACTATATGCTGCTCTTAAATCTGTTTGCCTTTAGAATCATTGAAACATCCCATGGGAGAGGACGGTCAGCAATTAGATGAAGCCCATTCTAAGGAAAACCTGAAGAAACCCTTTATAAAATGCAGTTGTTTTAAAATGCCAGGCTGAGTTTATCAAGGTGCATAGGCTGTAAAGAGTAATCGAGTTTCTTCAGTTGCTTCTGAATTATTTATACATTTTTTAAGTTTTCTTTTTTTTTTCTAGCGTTTTGAGATGAGACAAAGCAGTGCTCTGTGTTAGTGCTGAGTCTTGTGATACCTATTCCTTGCCTGGCTTGTCCCATTGTGCAGGATACATTGTTTAAAGGAAACTACAGCCATGCTTTCTGGTCATGCAGGAAAAACATCTTCACCAGGTTGTCTTTCATCTCAGCCTTGGAGTTTGTCAGATCTAATGCACATGCCAAACAAGTTTTCTGTTATCAGCTCAAGCTGATAAAAAGAAGAAAATAAAAAAATAACACTAATTAAACTCAAATATTACCTCTAGCTGGAACCAGGACATTGCTGCACTCCCTTGAACATATTTGCCTTAAGTATCCGTTTATGTCAGAAGATGAAATTTAGGGTTATAAGGAAATAATTTAATTGGCAGTTCAACACAAGTGCTTTTTCAAAAAAATTAAATTTCTAAACTATATTTAATCGTAATAAAAGGTAAAAACTACTTTTGATGTTTAGTGAGTTGTTAAACTATGTTGACAGTGAAATCATTTGGGATGTTACTAGCTGCCAAAATCAAATGATCTCTAGTTACATAACAACCAATTGTTGAAGGGCCTAAATTAGGAAAGATATATTTCCATTAATTATTTTAGGTATTTCAGAAATTACCAAAGAAAAGATAGATGTTCTTGCTTTTGCTACTGATTTAGTTTTCTCGTTTCTTGAGAAATGCTAGTATTTTAAAAATTCACTTCTGAAATGTGCTCTTTCATTCCCTTTAAGAATATTATAATTTTTTTTTTTGTATGTTGCTCTTAAGATTTTCATTGAACATATAAAACTGCTTGCTACTCTCAGGGGCATGGTATCATGACTGTATGCCCTTCATGCTTCATTATGCAATTTGTTTTTTTCATGTCTTCAATTTATTAGCAGTAAAATGACTTGGGGAAAAATAATTCACTTAAGAGTCTAAAATCACTATTAAAATTAAAATTATAGTTAATTAAACTGAGTATCCCCTTTGTAAAATAGATTTGGATATTGTACTGCTTGAGTAAATTCTGAATACTTAAAGGAAGCTCCTTGCTTTTTCCCAAAGCATTATAACCTTCATAATTGCTAGTAAAGATGTGTTCAGTAACTTTTTTTGGAAGCACCCCTTTCAATTAGGAAGACAGCTTAGAAAAATTTTCTCCGTGAGTGATCAACTAATAGATTCTGTAACTGTTCAGCAGAATTTTTCACCAGATAATGTATCCATTTGCTTATTCTTTCAGAGTTAATGATTTTGAAATTTGATATATAAATATAGGGCAGTGCTGCTATGGCTTAATCAAATATCTGCTTAGCATATCAGTTTAGACCTTTATCTGATAAGCTTTGCTCCTATAAACTTCTTTTAAGCTTCTCAAAGCTTATAGGAGGCAACCTGACCTTTTTGGTCTGAAAATAATAGTATATAAGCCAGGAATTTTATTGGGAAAAGCATATTAAAATTTGCTGAAAACTTTGCATGGAAGACTAATAATGGAAACTGTCTCAAACACATAGCAAGTAGAATTAGTGAAAAAAGTTGTAGTTGATTGTTGATTTTTTTTTTTAAACTTTAACTGCAAGTTAATATAAGCAGTTCTAAATTCTTCCCTTAGTCACTGATTTAAAAGCTGAAAAAATATTTTTATAGAACTACTTTGGGTTTTGTTATGCTTGTTTTTTCAAGCAAAAAACCCTCTAATCACAGTGTTTATTCATGTTAAATACATTTAATCACTGGAAAAACATTCTGTATCCTACCACGGTTGAGGAATTATGGGACATGGTAATAACTACGATGTAAGACAGTTTACTTTTCAAAAGCTAAGAAAATGTGAAACTTAAATAAAGCTCCTGTGCTTGCTTAGACATTTCAAGAGTAGCTTTAGTGGCATTACCTAGAGATATCATGTGTGTTTGGCTTATTTTTATAAGGATTATCCTAATAGTGATAAATCCTATGCATTATTGACGTGGAAAAAAATAATATACTAAAGCAGTTTAATGATATCTTTGCTTTTAGTTCCATGACACCTGACTGCATCATCTGCATGGATTGAAATACTTGAGAGAACAGCAGACAAGGAGAATTCAGAAAACATGAATTTGTTAATGCGCTTCATATTTAGAAGAGGAAATCACTTGTCTTTAAATACAGTATTATCCAAAGATAATGTAGTATTGAAACATTAGTACATGTTTTGGAAAGGCCACATTAATTATAACTCCCACAGGTATCGATCCAAAGCATTAAACAGGTTCCTGGGACTTAAATGTATGTTTTGTAAGAAGAACATGTTTTCCATTCTTCCTGTAAAAGTTGGGAATGAGGATGTCCTGGATATGATTTCATTTCCTACTACGTAATGGAGGTTGTATTAGAACAGGTTGTAAGCCTAAATACTTTTTCATCTAAAACACTGAACATCATCTCTTTCGGCCTAACTGCATAGAACAGCTTTTTTATGTTTTTATGGGCTTTGTTGGTTTTTCTTGTCACAGTTACTGGTATTAGTTCACTAGTAAATAATGACTTCTCTTTATTAAGAGAGACAGATGACTTATTACATGTCATAGGCAATCCACAATCTTTTTAAAATCATATCTTTAATGCAACCTTTCTCTTTGATTTTTTTTTTAATAATTTTTGCTTTGTGTGTCCAATGAGACAGACTTACCATAGAGCAGTCATGTAGTAGTGTCAAATCACAGCTGGCAACTCAGCTCTCTCTTAATTTTCTTTCTAGAACTATTTTTGGACTAACTTGAATGTAGCCCACCAATATTGGTGGTGAAGATAGGTTATGTACAAAGATGCATTATTTAAGTCATTGGTACATGTGTTGCAAGGGGTTCTGCAAGTGTGGTGCTGATGTTTCTAGATGGTTCTCAGTAAAGATTGAATGTCGTAGTACTCGCCAATATTTCAACACTGCTGTTGGCCGCCTCCTATTTCAAAGCATGCAGACCAGCACTGCCCATGCTGGGTTTGCATGCAGGTACTTAGCTCTAAGCTGTTTCACATGCAGAATGTTGTTTCCTGGAGATGCAGTTGGCAAAAAGTTGCTCCAAACAAAAATGAACCAGCTGGGAAAAATGCCAGATACCTCAATAAGAAGAATATTGGTGTTTCCTGAAAAATTTGAACTGCTTTTCAGCTGGTTTATGTCAGTATTGAAAGCAAAAATTAGTTACCATCCACATTAAGGTATGTGCATAGTTCATAGCATTAGAAATTGAAGGAATAACAATCCATTATACCAACTGGTTGTACAGTCCAGTTGAGTGTGTTACTTCACACTAACTGAAATATGACTCAAAGCTTTCAGAGTATTTTGATTTTGACTCCTTGTAAAATGGATGTTCCCAAAATGTGTCTCTACTTCATGAGCTAAACCATTGCTGATACCTAAACTGTGTTTACATATTTCTAATTTCTGCTCTAGCATTTCTGCTCTCCCTAGGTAAGAGTGCAAGCCCTTGCCATGTGTATTGGTTTTTGTAAGAAGGTAACTTTCAATATGGGGGGTTCAGAGGGAAGTGTGTGACTCACAAAACTGTTTGGAAAAGACTGATAAAGGTGATATAGAAAACAATGTGGTCAAGGAATTCTGCAGCAAGGCTCTCGTGTTCTATCTTATGGCTTGCCGAAACAACCTGCTGCTCTGTATTAAGATTTTAATAATGATAATCAATTACAGCTAGACTTAGAGTGAAATGTTAACATGAAAATTATTAAAAGTTGCAATGTATTATTTATCTAGTTGGAAAACAAAGATTTAGGAAAGCCTGCAGAGTTTGCCTGTTTTTGTTTTCTGCACTTTTATCAGTTGGTCAGATAAAAGTCACTGTTACAGTTTGCATTTAATTGCAGATCATTTCCTTTGATAAACCAGTGTCTTC
The DNA here is from genome assembly GCA_013399135.1 of Heliornis fulica. Lineage (NCBI taxonomy): Eukaryota > Metazoa > Chordata > Aves > Gruiformes > Heliornithidae > Heliornis > Heliornis fulica. The sequence continues at coordinate 566,371 of VXBZ01012839.1, read as the reverse complement.
TGGTGGCAAATTTGCTTATTCAGAGTGTGGAGGAAAAGCTATATAATTGAATATACAGGCCTAGAATGCACGTAGAATGTACTGTATTATCCCCAATCCTCTCTTCAGAGTTCTGGGAACGGAGTGAGTAATGCTAGTTATGTTAGCTTACTAGATTAATGGCACTTTTCAGCTGATGCTTTTTCTCATAGGTGTGGCTACTTTTTCTGGCTAGTGGTGCTCTGTGTACCAATGCTGTGTTCCTGTGAAAGGTGTGATACTGTGTCCCTTTGTAGTTTTTTGTAGTTTCATCAGGAGTACTTGCAGTGATTATTTGTAAGTGGAAAACATAAACATTTGTAAGAAATCTTTTAAAGCAATATCCAGCTTGTGTGTATACCTTCCCTCTTTGGTAGAGCAAACTCTAGCAATAGAATGGTTTAGTCTAGCAATATATTTTCTTAGTTTTCTGTCTTTAAGGGGAGCTTGAAGTATTTCATAGAGTCTGATCCTCTTTCCTTGCATTTTTGTGCCTTAGGGCCTCTTGACTTGATGGAGTTACAACTTTTTGTATCTCTTTAAAGCCTTAGAACAAATGAAACAGTCCCTTGAGGGTGAACTTTTAAAAGCATGCTGCCCTGTTCTTAGATGGGAGGACATGTGGCCATACAAAGCCTTTAGCCCCTGCTGTCCATCCATGTTGGTTTCAGTCCCCACGTGGCCATGCAGCTACACCATCTGGAGATCTTCCAGCATCATGGTACAGAACTATTCTGTTACATCTTTCCCAAGGTTATGTTCTTGCAATGTTCCTAATGTTATGGTAAAGGGTTTATCCAGATAAGTGTCCTAGGTAGTGTTCTATATACTATAAATGAAATGAGCAGAAGTGGATTAGAAAAAAATAAAGTTGGGGTTCCCGGATATAAAGATGGTCTGTTGCAGTGAGGACTGAAAAGTAGGTTCTGCATGGGGTTTTTAATGAGTAGCATGCTAGCCTGAATGCCGTAGCTACATACTTGATTCTATGTGGTCACTTCTGTAGTTGCTAAAGTTTAGTTGTCTTACTGTCACACTAACAGCTAATGGCTTTTTTGATATGTGTTGGTGAGAAGAAACTTTTGAGGTAAAATCAGTGTGCCATCATATATTGTTATCTTTAGCTGGCGTTGGGGCTGAAACATTAGCATGACTTTATTTGAGGTATGACTTCTTTTGAACTATGATATACTTATTTTATTTTTAAATGAACTTAAGCTTCTTAAATTCATTCCAAAGCTATATGCCATCAAGTCTCATCACCAGTCACTTAGATTCCTAATTAACTTATACTCCACAGACCCATTTCCTTGCTTATATTTTTTTCAAGTTTCTCTAATGTGCAGTGAGTTACACTGGAAGGAACAATAAGATTTAAAGGAAGAATTAATTTAGAAAGTTGGGAATAGAAAAGATAAGGGAAAATGAGAAAATGCAGCTTAGTATTTTGTCTTGTAAATGGCCTTGCTCTGGTAGACCAAAGAATCCATTTATTCAAAGAAAAGACTGTTAATGAAATAGATCATGAGCATAGCTATTACAGTAATGAATTTTAACACTCACTTTGTTATATGATATTTTATTTATGAGCTTCCTGATTATTCAGATAAAGACAAGAAGTTTATAGCATTAGATTATGTCTTGTTTTCATAAACATATTCAGTGGTTTAATAAACATAATTTATTTTATCTCCTTAAAAATCAGCAAAATTTATGAGAGATTATCTTAGGGTTAATGAAGTCTAACATTAAGGAAATATTACCCTATAATATTGGAGCCTTCAGTGCTAGAGTTGTAATTGCTTAGTGCTTCTTTCTACAGGCTATTTTTATATAGTACACGATTTGTACCATTAATTCTGTTTTTACATGTTACTTTTAAGTTGGTTCATTGGAAAAAATATATCAATGTTTGTATTTTTCAGTCACTGCCTTCATTAAAAGATACAATACCATTTAAATGAAATAGGAAATTTATTTTTCCTTATTATGAAGGGTTTAGCATATGTGTTTTAATGTATGTAGCATGTGTCTTTTTGTTTTGTGAAACAGAGTTAAATTGGGAATTTACTTTCCTGTCTTGAATCATGTTGAGCTATCTAGGAACTCCTGTACTTGAATTTCTTTGAGATCCTGTCAGTAATGAATTACACATGTAAACCAATTAATAATCTGCAGTGCAAAAAATTCCCAAGCAGAAAAGTCTCTGAGAGGTTAGTGCGTGAATCTTGCTAATTAGCAGTGTAGTAGTTCTCTAATTGGCATCTTTAAAATGTAAAATTGAAGGTATACGCAGAAAAGAGAGTACCTCACAGATATGTTGCCTGTTTTTTCTTGAAAGAACCTAAGGAAAACAAGAGTGCAACGGAGTTTTAATTTTGTATTTTAAATATCACTCTTGTGAAGAGTTAAAATATTAACTCTCTTCACAGTGGTTTAAGTTATTAGTGCTTTTGGAATATAAAAATATTTTAAATTGTAAGAAAAAGCATCAGCGTATGCAGGGTACTGATCATTCTGTATTGATTAGCATTGCAGAATTGTTTGTAAAGCTGTATCAGTAATGCATTACACGAATCACAGATGTACATGACTCAGGGCAATAATTTGGGGTGATCTGAGCAGATAGTTCACCCTCTGATTTTTCAATAGATACATTTTTCAGACTCCAAATGTGACTAGCAGTATATTTTACAATTGGAATCAGTTAGGAAGGTAAATATTTAGTGGTGCAGTACAATAAATTACAATAGTGGTCACTGAGTAGCAATTTAATTTTCTGTGTCTGGTAACCTTGTTCTTGCATGCCTTGTGTGTGGCATGTTAGGAAGGAGGCACACAAAGGAATAGTGGAAAGTTGGGAAGCAACTGGCAGGTAGGTTTGCATTTTTTCAGGTTAATTCACTTGATGAAAAGCTGCTGTATGTGATGTGTCATATATCAAAGGCAGGGCATCAGTAATCTTTGCTCAAGGGCACGGGTAACAGACAGAAAGACATGTGAATGAGATGGAAAAAAGCAACTCATCCTTTTCTGCTAACACCACGAAGGAGATAAAGGAAGATTTATGAGTCATCTTGGACCACATACCAGCAAGAGGCATACAGTATTTTTCACATGTTCCAAAAATTGGTGGTGGAAGGTAATCAGACTGTCACTATGTCCATCAGGTACTTTATGAAGAAATTGGGTCCTTTGGGCTTTTGATTGCATAGTCAGCTTTTTCTTTACGCTGTAGCAGTTGTATTTGTTCTTTTCTGAAGCAAGTAATTTGTAAGTAAAAGAATGCTACCTGCATGTTTAAATGTTTTCAGTTGTTAACATTACTAATGTCAACAAAAATAATAAGACAACCATCTGCAACAGGCTGATGCTTTGTTTTAGCCTCAGACCTTCAGGTTATTTACCTGAATCTTACTAGGAATACTTTATGGGTGTAAATGCCCCAAAGCAGTTATATTTAATAAGAGGAAAATATTTTTGATACTGAGAAAGATGGAAAGTAATCTCTAGTCTTTCATATACAGCCTGCTATTGATGTCTGATATTTTGTTATTAATGCATTCTAAAAAAGAAAATGAGAAAAATGGCATGGCTGGAAATTTTTTTCATTTGTATTATTTTACAACAAAGGATGCCAGCGTGGTATTTAATACATGGCCATCAGAGCCATATGCCTCTGCCATCAGGGCTCCATAGCTAAAAATATGATCTTGTTAAAACTGATAGCAAACTTCTCACTGAGTACAGAACCTATAGATTACATAGGCCCTAGTCAATCAACTGGACTGCTTTGCAGAGGAGTGAAAGGGGAGTGGGATTAAACTGACAAGCTAACACCTTGCATATGCAGATTTTAAAATGCAGGTATTCATTTGCATTCAGCTTTCAATTAAGCAGTATTTTTGGAATATTTTGCTTTTGCCTAATAACTTTTCTATGCTCCTGTGTTGGGTTTTTTTCCATTTCTGATTGACAAATTTGTCATTTCTCCATAACTATTAGTATTCTTTTCATATTAATAGGGCTCACCTTTCAGTTTCAAATGATTCACATAATTTCAGATATTTATCCACTTAACATGGTTTGGTGGGTGCTGTGATTGCCTGTGGATGCTTTCTGTCCACTTCTTCCTTCCTTCACAGTTCGTATTGGACTGTGTGTTACTTGGGGTGCCCACAGGCTTTTCTGTCTCCCTACCTGCACCCAGTGGGTGGAAGCTGAGCAGAGTTTGAAAGCTTTACGATGGAATTGGGATCGACAACCTTTTGCAGCACCTTCTCTTGTCAAGCAACTTACCTCTGGAAACAGTGGTAACCCTTTCTGTTCTCACACAGCTTAAACACAATGTTTTGTTGATCAACAACTGTAGTTGATGCTCTAAGTCAGTAGTTTAGCTCCTCAGGGGTAGAAGTTAATAGAAACAAGCAGAAGAACTTGGCACATTACTGTAAAGCATGATTGTTCTCTAGTGATGTTAGAGGTGTGTTTTCTAGACAAAATTATATAGTCAATGTTAGGTGCTTTGATCTCTTAAATGCTCTTTGGGCTCGTAACAGTGACTTCTGGAACACTGCAATTCTGTTACAGTTTTTCTTCAGCTTCTTGAGTCGTCTTTGTCCTGATCTGGTCCCACAGTTCCATGTGATCATCAGCTCTTGACAAAACACTCTTGTGTGTAAAAGCCCCTTTAATTTTGTCGTTTCATTTTAAAATCATGTTACTTTCTTGAGGGTGCATATGTGTGTGTGAAGTGAGCTTTTTTCATCGTGTTTTGGGACAGAAGATAGGTTTGGACTTTATCCTGTTCCACCCATCTGGCATGCCATCCCTTTTATTTTGTCTGAGGTTGTACCTGGGACAACAGTCCTGGTCTATTACATATGTATAGATATTAATGGTTTTGGCACCAAATGGTAATTTCCTATATATTCAGGAGATACTGTTTCATTATATCTTCACAAGTTGTATGTAGGTTTCTTAATAGCCAGAACATACTGTAGTGTTATAATTTTTTCAGAGTTGATTATTTTTAATTGTGGTTCTTTTTTTTCATTTAGAATCCTGTATCAAAAGTGAGAATCAATTTCTTAAGTGAAAATTATGTGCTATTTTCCTTTAAGCAGGTGCTTAAAATACACAGAGATTGGAAGGATCTGAATGTGCTCTAAAAAAACGTACAGAAATTAAGTTGCCAGAAGGTCTTGATAGAGTATTGTTCATTTTATAAAAGCTTGTCCTTGTTATGTGGCAATAACATATAAAATAGACCTTGCTAATGAGGTATTTGCTCATCTTTCATTTATGCTGTGATCACTTCGGCCTTGGTGATCCTGCACTCCTTGTGCAATGCATTACTAGTTATGGTGTAAGGAAGTGGTAGAAATGTGATTGAAGAATCAACTTTTGCAAACTCATTTAGTGTTTGGAAGGGACATTGTTGCTTCTGACATACTTTGATGTAAGCTCTTCTAAATATAACTCATGGATACAAAAATAATATAAAATTTGAGAGACACCTGTCTGTGCAATACAGGCAAGTAAAATTCATGGCCAGACTGCAAAATAAGATGATGCTTTTGCTGTCTGGGTGTACAGAATGTAGTATGTGCATCTCATGTGACTCTAGTAGAGTTTACTGTGGGGTAGGTTTAGGGTTTTTTTGTTTCTTTAAATTTTGTTTGCTGTCAATGTTATGTTATCTTTACAAACCTGTAGTCTTGTTCTAAGGATTAAAGAAATTATGTAGCATGTATAAAGACCAAAGCAGTGTGCATGAAGAGGACAGCTTTGAAGAGGTCTATACTTGTGTGCGGATATGCATCCTTCCCCGTGCCCCCTCCCCCAACCCCAGATGTGTCATGAGTTCTTTTTAGCATCTTGTAAAGACCAGGTTTTAAAATTTTATGTCTGTTTTCACAATTAAAATTTTTGGTTTACTTGATTTTGCATGCTAGTGCCAAATGAGAAGAAATTTCAGCAGATTTCCTGATGGACTCCTAAAACTCAGTTTGGCAGCAGGTGAGACAGTCAAATGTTTGGCAGTGCCAGAGTAGTGATTTACATAAGCCTCTAACTGTTATAGCTATCTCAACAGGGAAGGAATAAATAGCACAGGCTAAGTATTCATTCAAGGTACAATTTAGGATACGCAGAAAATGAAGCAGGCGTAAGAGACATAGCCTGTCTTTCTTTCTGTAAATAAACAAATGCTTGTATTTCCAGTTTCTTCTAAAGGAAAAAAAAAAACACAAAAAAAACAACCAAACCCACCATGTTTACATATTTTTTCCCTATCTTCTCCATCCTCACCTTGTACCAAAAGTTGAAAATAGTGTCTGTCATACAGACTCTCTGACACACCAAGTAGATATCAGATGTGTGTAAAACAACTGTTGCTGAACAGTTCAGAGCAAGGATTTCATGTGACCAAACTCGCAGTGCAAAAATATAGTGACTAATAGCCAGCACACTTTCATAGTTAACAGTGCTTGATTAGTGTAATCAAGTATTTGAGATTCTTCTTCTTGCTTTCCAATGGATCAATATTTCTGTTGCCCCTTCTGCAAAGCACTTGAGCTCTGTGTGCACTGAAACCTATGGCATGGGGAACTCTGATTCTTAACAGTGTGAGATCTTCTGTGACTCAGGTATAAATAATATGTAATCTTCAGGTTCTGAATTTGTCCATGATGTTTACTGAAATTCTGAGAGACTCTGATATCTTCCTTATGGTTTTTGAAAGATGCTTTGTCAAACAATGCTTAAAAACTTTCGCAGTTTATTCAGCGTTGGTTTCTTTCCACAGACTGATTTGCCTACCACTACCAATTAGTTAACTTTTTATTTTCCTCAGTGACAATAAGTGTCTTCAGAGACCAAAGATTTAAGAAGTTTTTGTCCCTTAATGAGGTACCTATTATTTTAGTGATGTGTTTTCAATGTTTTGTATTAGTAACAGTCTCATTTATCATAACGGCAAAACAACTGTTCATAAGAGCATCTCATGCTAGTTTTCCTGAGGGCTTCTTGCTGGTGAGAAACCACATGTCAGGGTTTGTGGAGCTATTGTCTGGTTAGTTTTCTCATCTCTACCTCTGTTCTGTGACCATTTGTCAGTGTGGACTTAGTTGAAGTAGTACCTGCTTTAATTCCTTACTTGTGGATCAATCAAAGTTCAATAATATTTCAAATTTAGATTTTTGTTTCTAAAACTGAGGCTTCTGTGCAGAGGATGTGGATCTCAGCACAGCTTTTGTATATGGAATAATTTGTTTGCTGGAAGCCAAAACATGTATGTGTGTTACTCTTGAAGGTGCGATGGAGAAGGTGAGAAAATATTTAATCGATGTAATCTGAGTTTTGTTTAGGGAGTGAATCCTCGGTAAAAGATCATGTTTTAGTAGGGTAATTTTTTTATTAATTCAGCTTTTAACTTCTGGTGATTAAAATAAATTAAGGAATCTTTTCTTATTTTGATCAATTATCTGACTGGGCTCACCTTACCTATGTACTGCATAGTGCAGCACAGCAGTGGTTATTTGCATACTGTTGCAGCTGGTTGGCAGGCAGTTCATCCTGCTCTCTTTGGGAGGTTGAAGATGTGCAGGAAGACAGCAGTGTTCATGTCAGGGAATGAGGAGACTGGTGAATGTGGAGAGCAGAAGCTAGTTCTGGCCTGGAATTTATTCAGTGCCCAATATTTGTGGATAAGCGTATGAGGTATTTTCAAAATTCCGTTATCACTTAAAATCTAAATATCCAGAAATAGGAAAGAGCTAGAAACACACACTCTTTTGTAAAAGTTGTGTACTGTGGTTTGTAGGACTGCTGTTTTGACCCTGGCTGGAGGCCAGACTCCCACCAAAGCTGCTCTATCACTCCCCTTTTAGCTGGACAGGGGAGAAAAAAAAAGTATATTATATACATAATATAATGTACTCCCTATCTTGACTCTTTGGAGTCAAGATAGGGAGAGATCATTCTGCAATTAGTGTGACGGGCAAAATAGACTCAACACAGAATAAAGGCAAGAAAACTCTCTAATTTATGACACTACACTACACACACAGA